>JAADXX010000193.1:0-38948 GCA_023338025.1 Phytopythium oedochilum | reverse complement strand
GACCGCGAGGAGATCGGCGTCTTCTTCTGCGGGCCCAAGCCGCTGGGCAACGTCATCCACAGCGAGTGCGCGCGCTTCAACCAGTCCAAGATCCGGTGGACGCCCGACGTGGTCTTCGACTTCCACAGCGAGAACTTCTAGGCTCGAACGAGCCTCATTCAACTAATAATTTAACATCAGCTCTTGCGACTGGCTGTGCTGGGAGTTCCGAGTCCTTGGAGGAGGACGCGACGTGTGCGGAGATAGAGAGAGAGACACGACTACGCTGCCTGTGGACTCACTGTCGAGTGCTGGTAGATGATTCGCGCGCTCTCAACCAGGTTGGCCGCAGCAGTATTGGCCTTGCGGATGGCGATCACGCGGCGCCACCGCTCCTGGACAGCGTCGTGAGTCTCATTTGGCAAGGCGCGTGCTCGCGAAGCGTCTGCAAGTCGGACTCCTTGATTACCTGGACGCGAGGGCTCCGGAGACTGCTCGTTCGCGCGTTCGAAGGCGCCAGCAAGCGAGCGCTTCCTTGTTGGCTGCACTCGCTCCTCCTGTCCTGCACCAGCCATCGCCGCCACAGCGACTTCCCAGGCGTTGCGCGCTGAAATTGGGGACGTCGGGAGTGTGACCGCGGCTCGAGCCGCCTCGTCCAAGCCATCCTGGAGCTGCGAGCCTCTTGGTGTTGACGCAGACGCCGGCTCGGCTTGATCATGACCTGCGAGAGGCGCCAACCAGCCTGTCGGCACCGCGTCCTCTGGAAAATGCGCATCGGTGGTTACCGAGCCCATCTCCTCGTCTGTAGCCATCCCGACGCCGGACGTTGGTTCGTAGTCGTCCGAGTCATTGGCCGAGCCCGCGCTCCGGCGGCGCGCGCGGCAGCAACAGACCGCCGCATGGACTCGCCCTCGGACGCTCATAGCGAGCGCTCTGGAGCTGATCCGGTCGCTCGGCCATCGGCGCCTGGCCTTCGCCTTCGCGCTCGGCTCCTCGCCCTCCTGTCTGCTGCGCGTCCAGCGGGGAACGGAGCCGCGCGCGCCCATGCTGAGACGATGCGAGGCGGCGACGACAAGAGCCAAGTAATGCAGCACTTTCCTGCGAAGCGGTGCAGAATGTGAACCCATTTCATTGCGGGTCGCTAACCGGTCTCAACTGACAAATACCGGTATTATCAGTTTCTATTACCTCATATCCTTTTAAATAAAATGCAGCACCATTTTTAATCTGAAATATCCGGATAATAATGATAATACTATACAGATACCAAATAATTAGAATGTTGCCGGTAGGTTACGTTGTACCCCCATTGCCGCCCAATGATGCGCATGGCGGTGGCGGCGGCGGCCGCGCTGCGGGATGCGACGACGGCCACCAGAGTCGCTGGGCGGCGTCTTCTTCGCAACGCCGCCGCTCTCCCGGTGCCGCTGGTGGTGCGCGAGGCGCTGGACGCGGCCCAGCAGCAGCTGACGCGCGAGACGAGCGAGGAAGCGCGCGCCGAGGCGCGGACGGACGCCAAGGCGCTGCTCGCCGGCTGCCTGCGGCCGCGCCTGGCCCACAGCAACGACCTGATCTTCCACCTGGACCGACAGGTGTCATCTTCCCGTCGACGGGGGTCTCTGCTCTACCAAACTGCAGGCGTCTGACTGGTTGCGCTGGAGCAGCTGACGGCGCAGGAGTCGGCGGCGCTGGCGGCCGCGACGGCGCGCCGGAGCCGCGGCGAGCCGCTGGCCTACGTGCTCGGGCGCAAGGAATTCTGGTCCATGGAGTTCTCCGTATCGAGCGACACGCTCATCCCGCGCGCCGACAGCGAGGTGCTGATCGAGACGCTGCTGGTGCGTCGAGCGTGGCGTCCTTGTCCGACACCACGCTGCGAGCTTGAGCTAACAACTGAGGGCGTTGCGATGGCTGCAGAGTCTGTACCCCAAGCACGCACAGCTGCGCATCTTGGACGTTGGCACCGGCACCGGGTGTCTGCTGCTCGCGGCTCTGTCCGAGCTCCCGAGCGCCACTGGCGTAGGCATCGACGTCTCGCCTGGAGCGCTCCGAGTCGCGAGCGAGAACGCGACGCGCCACGGACTCGCAGACCGCGCGTCGCTCGTTCACTGCGACCTGGCCGACCTTGCGCAGGGGATGCGCGCGCCAGAAGGCGGCAGCTGGCTGGACGGGCGGTTCGACGTCGTACTGAGCAACCCGCCGTACATCCCGCGGCGCGAGCTCGCCCTCGTGGCGCCAGACGTGCTCGAGTACGAGCCGCACCTTGCGCTCTTCTCCGACCCCGAAGTGGTAGAGCGACAGTTGCAGACCGACCAGAGCGATAAGGATGCAGCTGACGATGACGATGGGCTGCGCATGTATCGGCTGCTCCATCAAGCGCTCCCGGGTCTGCTCAAGCCCAAGAGCGCGGTCCCACGAAGCGTCCTGGTCGAGGTCGGCTCGGAGGCGCAGGCAGACGCAGTGTGCGTCCTCTTTGCCTCTAAGCGGTCGAGTTCGACGCTGGAGTTTGAGCGGTCGGAGCTGCTGTTCGACGGCCGAGATCGCCACCGCGGTGTCCTGTTCCAGGCGCTAGCATAATGAAAACGACTGCGAGAACTGGTGAAGGGGCATGCGAGACGGCCGTGTCGTCCAACAATACTAGAGTATTCTTGGTGTTTGCGGGCGTGAAGGGTCGACGCGTGCGAGTAGTTCTCGCGGACGTGTAGTGCTCAACCAACGAGACAATGAAGGAAAGTCTCGCGGCGAGGCAGGCCGCGCTCCTGCGGCAAAATGCGGAGCTGGACGAGCAGGTAGAGGCCATCGAGCAGCGTCGGCAGCAGCAGCAGCAGCAGCAGCAGCAGCAGCAGCAGCAACAGTCGCATAGTTCGCGTCCGTCCTCTTCTTCGTCAGCTGAGCGACACATCAGAAAGAAAGCAGCAGAAAGCAGCGCAGCAGCCCCTAGTTCCCTCCATGGGAGCAAGGGAACGGACGCTGCCAGCGAAGAGGAGGACGAGCACGGCGGCGCTGCGCCTGTCGTTCCGTCGGAGCTGGCGCGCTCCTCTTCAAGTCGCTCGCGGATCAACCTGCCGATGGAGCTGAGTACGTCCATCGACTCGTTTGGCGCTGCGATGCGCGAGAGTGGCGATGCGACAAATCCCCAGCCAGGTGTAAGTAAAGCGCAGGCGAGGCGTGCGGATTCCAGTAGCGAGGAGCGAGGACCTAAAGGCGAAGCCCCGCATGGCTTGCACTCTGCTGGCGAGCGTAGCCAGCGCTCCGTCTCGAACGAGAAGACCGAGGGTGGCGACGGTGGAGATGGCGAGGGGCTCGGACTCGAAGCCACGGTGCGATACCAGAAAGCGCGGCTCCGCATCCTCCAGGACGAGGTCGACGCCGCCACCGCGCGGATCAAAGAGCTGGTACGTACATTTGTCTCCTAGGAATGCCCGAGTATGCAGCGAGTCCGTACTGATGAGTGCAGTAGGAAGCGTCCCAGGCTGCGCTGAAAGGCGAGCTGAGTACGGCGAAGATGGAGAACACAGCTGTCGGAAAGAAGCATCAGCAGACTCAGCAATTGCTGGACAAGCAGCGCGAGCTCACGTACGTGCATCCACTCGCTGTGCTTTGTGCAGCTCCATCATCGCAGTCCCTCATCTCGTATCAATGAACAGCGCCGCTCTCGAGTCGAAGCAGCGGATACTGGAGACGCAGCTGTCAGCAGCGCAGGCGCAGGTCGAGGAGGTGGAACGGGCCGAGAAGCAGACCTCGCAGCAGTTCCGGTCCAAAGACGTGCGTTGTCGAGACAGCTCGTCGTGTTGATGGTATGTTGTCCATCATGTGATTAGCACGGTCGATATGCTCTAGGTGCGGCTCAACCGAGCGCTGGAAGAGCTGGAGAAGGTCAAGGCGCAGCTTCAGGAGGAGAAGCGAAGCAGCGGACAAGCCACCGTCGCCAAGGACGAGTACGACCAGCTCTTGCGCGAGAATAGGAAGCTTGACAAGCAAAAGGCAGGGTTTCCATGCTGTCGATGCGTCTCAAACAACGCTCTGACGCTCCAGATCGTGCTCCCTCCACTCCACAGAACGAGCTGTTGGCGGCCTTCAAGAAGCAGATGAAGCTCATCGACTTGCTCAAACGCCAGCGGATCCACATGGAGGTGAGAGAACGCATTGGGTGAATGTGTGTGTAGCTCAACGGGTGAGAGTTCTAACAGCAGCTCGTGCAGGCCGCCAAGATGCTCTCGTTCACAGAGGAGGAGTTCAGCAAGACGCTCGAGCTCGGTTAGCTTCTCAGACACCGTGGGTGCCAGCCACACTGCAGTCTATTCGAGGTGTAGGATCTCTTGTTGCAGTGCGAACTGCGCCTCCACTCGCTGCGCCTCGAGGACGCGTGCCAAGTCCAGCTGTCCATGGCCACCAAGTGCATTGCACAAGCTTGAGTCAGATCGAAGAGGATTCAGGTGTAATACTCACACGGACAGTCGTCTGCGACGCACCTTCTTCTCGTTCAGGTAATGGTACGCTTGCCAGTGAGCCTCCTGCAGCACCTCGACCTGCGAGATACTGAGGCCGTCGTCCGGCTGCAGCTCGCGATCCGCAGCGCTCGATCCGATGAGGAACGTCTCGACGCCGAGCTCGAGCTCGGCCGCAATAGGGAACCCACGATGGAATGCCTCGTCCAGCCGTTCGTACGACCTCCCCGCGCTCCTAGCGTTGCTCTCCACGACCGGAGGGTGCAATACCTCTGACTGCCACGACATCTGCTTGTTGAGTCGCTGCTGGGTCTCTTCTATCTTCTGAACGGTTGCTGCTGCTGTGTGTCTCGCTGGAGCATTTGACGAGGAGTCACTAGAGCGCCGAAGGGCTGAGTGCTTGGCTCCTTCGACTGGTCTGTTTGCTATAGTGGCTGTCGAACGTGTTGTGGCTGCCTTGGTATTCGTTGGCTTGGTTGGCATCTTGGATGGTCGGGCAGTCGCTGTGGATCCTGAACTCATCACCAAGTGTACGTTAGCGATAAGGGACTACGAGTCTTCCAGTATACAGGCTTACGCGTCTTCTTTGCCGATACACTGTGCCACTCGCTCGAGTCCTCGTCAGAAGCATCGATCGCGCTAGAACCCAGGGTTCTCAGCTCCGCCTGCGCTGGTTCGATCTCGGCGGTTGCCTTCCCGGCAGCCTCGTCACCACGCGGATCGCTCTGTGCCTCAGTCACCGACACTTCCGCCCCATTCTTCTCCACGTTCTTGTGCGCCGTGCCTTGGCGCTTGGACTTGCGCGGGTTTTTGCTCTTAGACTTGGGTCCATTGGTTTTGCTGCTCTTGGTCTCGTCCATCCCCGCCGCAACCAGCTCCTCCTCTACAAGAGCTCGTTGGCGCGACAGCTCCGCCTCCAGCGCGTCCGCGCTCGTCTGCAGCAGGCTGATAATGTCTTGGTGCGCATCCGCGCGCTTCGCGAGGTCGATCGCCGTTCGGCCGGCCTTGTTTTTGCATAGAACGTCGATAGGTCTCCCAGCTAGAGGCAAGCCACGCCATCGCAGAGTCACGCCACATCGTATCCACGAGAGCGAAGACCCATTGTATGGACCCACCTGTCAGGAATCGCTTGACGACTGCATGGTTGCTACTCATCACGGCGAAGTGAAGCGCCGAGTTGCCCGCCGCCATCTCCGTGATGTCCAGCGGCACGTTGCGCTTGAGCAAAAGCTCCACGATAGCCAGCGACCTGCGCGTGAGCTCCTCTTGGATCGCCGCATCCATCTTCGCGTCGACGCTCAGGCGAGCAGCACACATGAGCGCGTTCATGCCGGTCGCGTTGCCGTACGCCGGGTCGGCGCCGAGCTGCTCCGCCAACAGCCGCGCCGCCACGTCGTTCTTGGCGACGCAAGCCATCATGAGCGCTGCAGTCCAACGTGTGTGAGCGGTTTGCGCTTCGCAGAGTATCAGACGGCGATGGTGACGACGACGTACGGGTGTCACCGTTGAGGTTGGGCATGTTCGCGATCGGACGGAGCTTCTCCTGCCTCTCTGGCGTTGCGAGCAGCTCCTGGACGACAAGCGGCTTGGTCCATAAGCGCAGCAGCAGCAGCAGCAGCAGCAGCAGCAGCACTGTTGTCAGTCGTTTTGTATGTATACGAGTGATTCGGCGGGAGGCTCGGCGCTCACATTGGCCGAGATGGCGGCGAGATGCAGCGCCGTCGTGCGGTTCGTGGCCGTCGCGCAGCGCACGTTGGTCGTGCGGTCCAGCACGAACCCCACGAGGTCGTCGCGCCCTGCCGTCGCCATAGAATAGAGAGAGACAGACGGTGAGGCGGCGCCGTCAGGAGTCCTCGCGCGCGCCTTGGGGACGCAACGCACCGCAGGCGCACGCGCTCATGAGCACGCTCCAGCCGTCGCCGTTCGGCCGGTCCAGGTCCACGCCACGCTCCTCGAGGAACTTGCGGCACGTCGGCGCGTCCGCGAACTCGACCAGGCGGTGCGCGAACGCCTGCGCCTTGGCCGCCGCCGCCGCCGCCGCCTCCGCCGCCATTGCCATACGCCGACTCCAGCTTGCCCTGCGCCTCGCACAGCCGTGGACCGACAATGACAAAACGGGATATCAAATGACAAACAGGGAATAAATAGTTAAAATTAAAAACGTCGATCGACTTTTCGACGTTTTATATTTTGACTCGATTTTTGTATGCTACAAAGCGGGCATAATCTGGCAAAAGTCGACACACATATGCCCGTTTTGTCGCAAATCAACTTTTGTCTTCGGTTTTATTCGGTTTTGGTCGTTTTATTACGGTCATCTAATCGTGCGAGAAACCTTTGCGAAATTTACGCTGAAAATAATATATTGTGTTTGTGTTATTTTCATAAATGAGTGATCATGGCGGCTATCGATTATATATACAGATCAAACCCAGTTATATATGTAATTAAATGCTTCATATTTGACAAAATGCGCAGGTGTGACAGAAACTTAAAAAAATTTCCGTCTAAAATTGTTTTATCGCTCCAACAAATGGGATTTTAGAGTAGAGCGTGTACGGCTGAGTCGAGCCGACTCAGATGCGGTTGCGCGAAGGGCACTTCAACGTGGTCAAGCTATTTTTCGCCCTCGGAGCAGTTTCACCAGGTGCCCGCCCCCCCTCCACCAAATGCGCCGCGCCTTCCGCGTTACTTGTCTTCCCGAGGCGCTAGAGGGGAGCGGACAGAGAGCTCTGAGTGGATCGAGAGACGTCCGAGTCTACGTATCGGACAGAGCAGCGAGGCGCCATGAGCCGCGAGCTGGACGGGCTGCTCAGCAAGCTCACGGAGATCAACAATGAGATGGGCGGCGACGAGGGCAAGGCCAAGGCGGGCAAAAAGAGCGCGGCCGACCGGTTCCACGACCTCAAGGTCCAAGTGGGCGAGCGTCTGCACCGGCTCAAGTTTGTGCGTGCCATGCGTCCGAGACGGCACGAGGATCGGTGGTCGACGACGGACTCACACTCTGACGATGGTGGTGGCGACGATGATGATGATGGTGGTGGACAGTACCTGCAAGACCCGGAGGCGCAGATGAAGCGCAACAAGCACCCGCGCGAGGCCATCCGCCGGCAGCAGGAGATCCGCGAGGACATCCGGCTCGTTGGCCAGGACATCGCCGAGCTCACGGCGAGCTACGAGCAGGAGGCCAAGAAGAAGAAGGTGAGGGTGTGCTTCTCTCGTCAGGACGCGTACGTACTCGGACCGAGCCGCTGACGAGGACGGCGACGCGTGTGTCCTGCAGAGCAAGATCTCGCCAGAGGAGCAGCAGATGCGCAAGGACATTGTGGAGCAGTACACGGCCGAGTTCGCGTCCATCAAGGAGATGGCGGCCGCGGGCTTCCGAGCGCCTGGCGCGAGGACGTCGTTCGACAGGAGCGCGGTCGGGTCGTCGATGGGCGCGTTTGAGAACGGGGCGTTCTTCACCGGACGTCCGGGCGGTGCAGGCGGCGGATCGGGCTTTGGTAGCGGGGTTGCTGGGCTCGGAGGCGGGTCAGGAGGCGGTGGCGGTGGTGGTGGTGGTGGCTCCGGAGAGTCCGGCGAGACGGAAGCCGTGACGGACGAGCACCGGACGATGCTGATGGAGATCCGGCAGAACGACCAGCGCTTTGTACGTCTCTGCGCGTCTACCATCGGCGCTAGTGAGACTGTGTGCACTGACCGTGCGTTGGCGAACAGGACAACATGATCGACCAGATCGGCGTGGGCGTCCAGGAGCTCGGGCAGCTCGCGCGCGGGCTGAACGAGGAGCTGCAGCAGCAGAGCATCATGATCGACGGGCTGGAGGAGCGCATCGACACGACGCAGGCACACGGTGAGTCGGAGGCTGCTCGTGCTGTGCTGGCTGCTCGCGACCGGCGTGAGTCTGACTGACGTTGTGTCCGCGTCCCGGCAGTCGAGAGCGTCAACATGAAGATGAAGAAGACGCTCGAGAAGGTCGGCCGCAGCGGCGACAAGTGCATGATGGACATGATCTGTCTCATCCTGCTGCTCGGTATCCTCACCGTCTGCTACAACATGTTCATCAAGAACCACTCGTCCTCCTCCAGCAGCGGCAGCGGCGCCGCCACAAGCCCCACCACGTCCCCCTGAGCGCACCGAAAGAGTACCCCGAGCGCATAATATACATGACCATGACCGCGACTCGAGGGGCGACCGACCGACGCGCGCGAGCACCGCGGCGTCGTCCAAATACCTGTATTGCGCTGTGTGTCGTGCTGCCACTCGATGGACAAGGCTGCTGCGGACTACTGCGGGCCGTAGATGGACTGTCGCTGGGGCGGCATCATGCCGCCACCTCCGCCGCCCATCATTGGCGGTCCGCGCGGCGGAGGACCTGTTGTCGGCGCCACCAGCCACTGTCAGTCTCCGTCCGATGCAGGGTTTGTATCGGCCACCGCTCACCTCTAAACATGGGCGGACGCATCATCATGCCGGGGCCGCCAGGAGGAGCCATCATCCCTCTCGGAGGCGGCCCGCGCGGCGGGAAGCCGCCGGGCATCCCGCCCATCGACGGCGGTCCGCCGCGAGGGGGCAGCGCGCCGGCGGGCGCCGGGCCGCGGAGCCAAGCGCCAGCTGCGTCGTGTACGGGCGACGAGTGTTAGGGGACTCTGCGCAACTAGCCGAAGCGCAGCAATACGCGCGAGCCGTACGCGTCATCATGCCGCCTTGGCCGGCCATGAACTGCTCGTAGTAGAGCTTGACGTTCTCGCGGTGCTTCCAGCCGCGGTTGTGCTGCTTCCTGCCCGCTTGCTGAGCGGCGTTGGGTGCCGTTGGGCGCGACTGTTAGCGCAGGAGACGAGGGATGAGCAGACGCCGCACAGACGTACCGAGTCGTGCGTGAGGTAGGTGTCGCAGTAGTCGCAGTAGTAGCGCGGCATGGCGGCGCCTGCAACCGCCTCGAGTCGGCGAATCGGTCGCTTGGCAGTCCGCGCCTCGGCAAATGCGAACCAAATCCGCGATATCTGGTGTCTATGAGGTCATTGTTGTAAATATCAAAACATATTTGTAATTGTTTGTATTATTTGTATTTTACAGTTTTATCGTTAAAAATCTAAAAAATCAATTGTGAAATGGCGGCACGCTGCTGTGTGCACCACACGAAAGCTAGTCCCACTCGTGAGGAGCCCACCGATCCGACGGTATACAAACAGCAAGTCGGGCACTTGCCGACGACTCGCTGCACCACGTTGCGTTGAACACGGGACAGCGACCAAATGCCGGGGCGGGGCGACGTCCCTCTCAATTCGCGAACCCAGACAACTGCACCGTCCGACCGCTACGTCTTCCCTCCCGCACCCCTCCATGTGCGCGATTAAAACAAAATACCAGGTGGACCCGCCCGAGCGCTGGCTGGTTCGTCGGCGGCCATGGCCGCCACTCGGTCGTCAAGCGCTCTGGGCCAGCCACCGCGCGACGAACTCGCCGCGACGGCCGCCGCTTCAAGTCGGCCTTGATGCTGTCGCTGGCGCGGCGCTCACTTCCCCGCTTGCTCCGAGCCGCGCAAGCCGCCCACGCCCCCACCTTCTTGTCTGGTATTCGAGCCACAATGACCGACACGTCGGCCATCCCGACCATCTCGACCGACGCCGGCGGCAAGCAGTGGTTCGCTGAGACCGAGGCGCTCTGGCCGGGGCAGAAGTTCTCGCTCGCGGTCGAGGACGTGCTGTTCCACGGCCAGTCGGACTTCCAGGACGTGCTCGTGTTCAAGTCGGCCACGTACGGCCACGTGCTCGTGCTGGACGGCGTCATCCAGGTGACCGAGCGCGACGAGTTCTCGTACCAGGAGATGATCACGCACCTGCCCATGTTCGCGCACGCGCAGCCCAAGAGCGTGCTGATCGTGGGCGGCGGCGACGGCGGCGTGCTGCGCGAGGTGGTCAAGCACGAGTGCGTCGAGAAGATCGTCATGTGCGAGATCGACCCGATGGTGTGCGAGGTCTCGCGCAAGTTCATGGGCAGCACGATGGCCACGGCCTTCGGGGACCCGCGCTGCACGCTGCTGCACGCGGACGCCGCGGCCTACCTGCGCGACAACACGAGCGAGCGCTTCGACGTGATCATCGTCGACTCGTCCGACCCGGTCGGCCCGGCCGAGGTGCTCTTCCGCCAAGAGTTCTACGAGGACATGAAGAAGTCGCTCACGCCCGAGGGCGTCGTGTGCACGCAGGGCGAGTGCCTCTGGCTGCACCTCGACCTGATCGTCGACGTGCTCTCGCGCTGCCAAGGACTCTTCCCGACCATCCAGTACGCCTACACGACCATCCCGACGTACCCGTCCGGACAGATCGGCTTCATCATGTGCTCGCTCGACGAGCGCGCCGGCGCCGTCGCCACGCCCAAGCGCGAGCCGAGCGCCGACATGGCCGCCACGCTGCGCTACTACAGCGCCAAGATGCACGAGGCCGCCTTCGTGCTGCCCGCCTTCGCTGAGCGCAAGATCGCCACCGTGCGCAAGAACTGAGGCCGAGAGACTGCCAGCCTGCCGCGTAGTAAACCCCCTTCCTTCCCGCTGTGAATACCCACGCCCTGTATCCGATACCTAGACACCGCCACGGACTTGCCGCTCTCCATTGCTCCACCGCCTCACTCGACGGCCGTCGCCGGCACGAACAGCGTGATCTTCTCGGCCTTCCAGCTCAGCTCGGGCGTCTGCTCGAACGCGAGCCGCCAAATGTACGGCACGAAGAACTGCTCCGGGTCGCTCTCCTCCTCGTATCGGTAGCTCGCCTCGTCGTCCTCGGCCGGCGGCGGCGGACGCCGAGACGCGGGCAGACTGGCGGCCGCGGCCGCCGACGCGCTCGCCAGCAGGCTCACGCACTCGGCGCGGATGATGCCGAGCACCGTGTCCACGTCCAGCACGCCCCCGCCGCCGTCATTCACGGCCGTCTTGGCCTCGACGACGCCGCGGAACCGCGCGAGCGCGCTCCACACGGGTCCGTTGTGCACGTGGGAAGCGAACTCGGCGTGCTGCTCGAGCGCCGAGAACGCGTCGGCGTGGTACAGGAGCGAATAAATAAGCTGAGGGTTGCGCGGCAGCAGGCGCGGCTTGAGGCACGAGGACACGACCCCGAGCAGCAGCCGGACGAACTCGACGTACGCCGTGCGCTTCTGCGCCAGCGCGTCCAGCTCCGCGGCCGCCACGTGGTTGTAGGCCGACGCCGCGGCCGACGTGTCCGCCATCTGCGCGGCGAGCTTGGCCTCCTTCCTCGCGAGCAGCGCGATGAGCCCGACCACGCTCTGCGCCGCGTACACGTGCAGGTTCTCGGCCGCGCGCGCGAGGTTCGAGAGCGCCGCGAACGCGTTCAGGTGGATGAAGCTGTCCTGCAGACTCGTGATGTTGCGCAGCACGAGCCGCGCGAAGATGACCATCATGAGGCTGCCGAGCGACACGTCGAGCATGTACCGCTCCGAGTACCACGGCACGTCGCGCACCATGAGTTTGCCGTGCGCCGCCGCCACGAACGCCGGGTCCTGCGTGTACGTGAGCAGCACGATCACCAGCATGTACAGCCGGCTCGGCTCGACCGACTTGGCGTGGTACAGCGTCTCGAGCAGTGGCAGCAGCACGCCATTGACGTCCGGACTCGCAACGGCCCAGCGCAGCATCGACGCGTTCGTGTACATGAGCGAGTAGAGCAGCAGGTGGCTGCTCTCGTACGGCGCGTTCTGCCCCATCGCAGCGAACAGCGCGGCGTACGGCACGGTCGACGGCGAGTAGTCTCGCAGTGAGCTCCCTTCGGTCGCATCATCTCCACCTGTCGAGGTGGCAGCCGCGTCCGAGTCCGCCATGGCAGCTAATGCGCTTCGGAACGGGTTGCTGCTTGGGCTGTCGCTGTCTCTGCAGCTCTGCAGGAGGATCAGCAGCAGAAGCGCGCTGCGGTCCCGGAGAGGGTACGCCGCGTCACCTGACGCGACAAAGTAGTGGTAAAAGTTGACGGGGAACTTGAAAATGGTACCTGAGCGATACCAGCAAAGGCAGGTCAGCACAGACCGCATTATAGAGCAACGACCGCTGCATGGACCGCAGCACTGGCCCAGGAACGGACGTACTTGCTAGCGCGCCGACGCCTTCGAGGGTCAAGTAGGAGAAGGCGTCGCTGTCATCCGCCTGCGAGTCGGACGCCTCTGACAGCTTGACGAGTGACGTGATCTGGGCATTCTGCAGCGCGACGTGGTACGAGCCGGACTCCTTTGCCGTCGCCGGCGCCGCCTCGTGGTCGATGTAGTTCTGTAGCAGCCGCCGCACGACGCGGGCTGCGTCTGGCACGGTCGACGCCATGAGCATGTGCAGGAACGGGCTGTGGCCCGACTCGACATCGCTGCCCTGCGCTCTCCTTGACCGGTCGCGAGGGAAGGCGACCGATGCGAGCAGGACGATCAGCGTGTTGAGCACTTCGACGTGCAGCTCGTACGTCCGCGCGCTGCAGTCACACGGAGGACAAGTGCATCCTCGTACTGTTAGCATGCCAGCGATATATGTGAACCAGGACAGAGACAGATAGAGAGAGACGTACGTGGGGCGGAACTCGACCAACGTCGAGACCAGAGCATCCAGGAACTTGGACGCCAAGTCGTCCGACGAAGTCGTGGCGGCGTGGACGCGTCCGGACCGTCCGCTGTCCACGTCGTCTGCGAGCCAGCCAGCCACAGTCTGCATTAGTTAGTCGCCGCCACTGTGACCCACGACCGCAGGCCGTGACCACCTACACTGGCGGGAGGTGATGGCGTTGTAGTCGGCCATGGGCGCTAGCTGGTTGAAGTGCGCGAGCAGCGGGCACTCGTCCTGCCTCTCGACAAACCGCATGGAGAAGCTGCGCACGAGGTATACGGCGTTCAGCGCCTCGGCGACGCGCGCCTCGACGGTCTTCTTGGGCTTGCTCGCGCCGCCCGGGTCGCTGATCGAAAGCTCCAGCGCGTCGGCTTCGTCGGCAGGCAGTGCGTCCAAGCGGCAGCCGAGCGGCAGCGCATATATCGCGGCGCGCAGCAGCACGCGGAAGTTGCCGGACCGCAGGTTGTTGTGCGCTGCAAGCGACGAAGCTCAGCACCTAGCGGACAGACGCGCCAGTGGTTCATAACAGGCGGCGTACCGAGCGTCGCGGCGTACTCGTGGCTCAGCAGCTCGACCTGCCGCTGCGTCAGCCGCGTGAGCGGCGGGGCCGCCAGCACCGCGTCGTACGCCGGGTCGTCGCGCGGCAACGGCTGCTCGCCCACGATGCGCTCGAACGCCAGGCGCTCGGCGGGCGACGCGGACAGCGCCGGCGTCTGCGCCGCGGCCGATCGCCCCGCCAGCGACGACACAATCCCCATAGCAGCCAGAGGACGCTCGCTCGTCCAGAGGTCTCTCCTCCGGGGGTACGCTCTACGCCGTGGATGTTGCGTTGGTCGTTGTGGAGCGGGCGGCGGCGAGCGAGCCGAGGGAATCGCGGAGCAGGATGCGCTCGAGCCGCTCACGTCGACGGACACGTCCGGCGGCCGTATGGCGAAAGTGAGAACAGTTTTAGCGGACGTGGGCTCGTTATTGGCAGAAATAGATCCCGTTTTAGAGCTAAACCTAATCCATTTCGGGTTATTTTAAGGGTACGCTTGGCTCGCCACGTCAGCTTCAACTGGGTCAGGTTGACTACTGTAGTGCCTCACGTCCGACATGGGAGCAAGGGCACTTTCGCCTCAACAGCATGCGTCCAGCCAGCAGCTCAATGGTCCGAACTAATGCGCGACTAGCTGAAGACTCTTGCCGTCTCACCCTCGAGGAGCCACGTGGAACGCGCTGATGAGCGGCAGGTGGTCCGAGGGCGAGAACGTGCTCGGCAGCGAGATCTCCGTTGTGGCTTGCTCGAAAGACAGGATCTCCAGCAGCTCGACCGGCCGCATGCTGTCGCTGGAAACAGCGGCAGAGCCCACGTTTAGCTCGGTGATGCATCAGTCATGGTACCTTGGCGCCTGAGCGTACCTGTCTGAGCGATAGAAGATGTAGTCCAGCGTCCCGACAAACCGCGCGACTTGCTGGCCGTCATTATCAGGGTCAGCTCCGTTGACGTTCGTAAACGCCGGCTCCGCAAGCGCCGCGCTGGTGTCCGACGTCCGTGGGTAGTACTCGTACGCGCTGCCAAACCGTCCGTGCTCTCGGATGAACCGGTAGACCTCGCTGTCAGGAAGCGAGTTGAAGTCGCCCGCAAGAATGGTGACCTTCGGTTGGTGAATGCTGGCAAACGCATTCAAGTGGTGCAGTAGCCGCCGACTCTGCAAGAGCTTGACGTCTTCCTGGGTCGGGTCCCAGAACAAGTGCGTCGTTGCCACAACAAACACCATGGACGGATCGTCGCACCGCTGGAACTTGGTGATCAGAGCAACACTTCCACGCCGCGAACGGTCCAACAAGTCCGTTGAGTACTCTGCGTGAGCACAGACGAACCCAACAGAGTTGTGTTGGCTACGATGCCAGCATTGATGCGTCAATCCAGTGTGCGTACGCACCAGTCTCGTAGCCAGCAGGGTCGTCCAGGGCGATCGGCTGCTGCTTGAGCATCTTCACTCGGCTTTCATTGAAGAACATGGCCACGCCGTCCTTCGCCTTGGACGTCTTTTTCACGAAAAGCCTGTCGGAAGTCACGCGATCGAAGCATTGACGCGTCAGACAAGGCGCAGAATTCGACAGCCGAGGAGCGATACCGATCACAGTTGGAGGAGCTGGCACTCAAGGCAAACGCACCCAGTGTACCCTTGGCGCTGCATCATGCCCGCCCAGAACTCGTCCACCTGGTCCACTTCCTGCAGCGCAGCAGCCACTCGTTAGGTGTCATGCCGCGCCATTGGTGCTTATGGAGCACACGAGCTGCGACTACTGGTATACCTGCATACATATCACGTCCGGGCGGACTGGAAGCGCGGAGAAGGTCTCTTCCTGTAGGCGTTGGCAGTGGGGAGTGGTGCAGGGTGTGAGCTGGCGTACCAGTACTACAAAGGGCAGAGTACGCGTTTCTCCAACTGCCACCCACCAGCTTCTTCGACCTGTTCTTCCAGCGCAGCGCGCTGCCATTGCAGTATGGGAAGAACGAGGACCGCACGTAGCACTGCGCCAGCACGTTGTACGTCATGACCAGCAGCCGGGACGCCGGGTCCGCTGCGCCAACCACAACGACGTCACGATGAGCAGTCAGTCGCCGCATGGGCAACAGCAATACCAAGCGCTCCAGTCCGCCGAATACTCGGCTGCAGACGCACCGGAAGCGCCAGGGGCGGCGCGCTCGACGCGCTTCATCTTCAGCTCCATCGTCATGACCTTGCAATGCTGTCTGGTACGAAAGGTTACCCTCTGGTTACCCCCTTCCGTCCTGTCCGATTATCTTCCAATCCCTACGCACAAAAATAATTTAAACCAATCCGTCGCGTTTGTGATCAAAATAACCAAGTATGATTGGCTAAAAGTCGCGGTTACGACCACGGGCCGCGCCGGGCCGGACCGGTTCGCTCTTCCCAGCGATTGAATGGCCCTCAGCGGGCTGTTGGCCGCCGCGGAGCACCGCTCGGGGCGTGCGGACAGCCCGCGGCCGCGCAAAGTAGTGCTGAAATCACACAGGCTTCCTCAAAGGTGAGCGCCGCGATGGCTGTGGTCCCTCGGGGGCCGGCGGGGCGGCGCGTATGGGCGGCGGGCGGACAGGGACGCGGCGCTTGCTGTCGGCTGTCGCTCTCCGTAGGAGCGGGGGCCCGACGCATACGGAGCTACCGGTCCGAGCTGACCCCATTCCATGCACCGCCGACCGGGACGCGAGGGACTCAATTACAGGAGCAGGTTCTTCCCCCCCCGTTCCCGAGCTGGTATTAACGGGTCCATTGGCTCTGTGGTGCGCTGGCAGATGGTGCAAGTTACTCCCGTCGTCCGCCCCAAGATCGTCAAGAAGCGCGTGACCAAGTTCAAGCGTCACCAGTCGAACCGCTTCAAGCGCGTGCCGGTATGTAGGCGTATGCAGGGCTGATGGCCGCGGAGGAGCTGGCGCCAGCAGGACCAGCGACGCGCCAGCACTCTCTCTCTCTCGCGCGCGCGGTTAGGAGCAGGACCTTGCCGCGAAAGCACGCGCTAACGCTGCGGATGCGTGCGCATTAACAGGAGTCATGGCGCCGCCCGAAGGGTATTGACGGCCGCGTGCGCCGAAAGTTCAAGGGCGCGATCCGCATGCCGAACGTCGGCTACGGTTCGAACAAGAAGACGCGCCACATTCTGCCGAACGGCTTCCTCAAGTTCACGGTGAACAACGTGGCCGAGCTCGAGCTGCTGCTGATGCACAACCGCAAGTACTGCGCCGAGATCGCGCACAACGTGTCGGGCCGCAAGCGCCGCGAGATCGTCGAGCGCGCCGAGCAGCTGAACGTGCGCGTGACCAACCCGAACGCGCGCGTCCGCGCCGAGGAGAACGAGTAAGCGCCGCCGACCGGATCCGCGCGAGGGCCACAAGCGTAAGGAGGCGCCGGCCTTGGCGCCGCCTCCACCAGGGCGGCGCCGGCCGGCTCCTCGCTTGCGGAGGAACAACAGCCAACTGTGACAGAGCAAGAACAGCCACTCCCGATCCAGCCCCAGGCAGTAGATGATCAATGCACCGTTTAGCGCCAGCTGGACCCGGGACCCGCTCAAGTGTGTGTGCTGCGTTGCGTTGCGTTGCGTTGTATGTCGAGGGAGGCCCAAGGGCTGCCCTCTTGCTGCTGGTGGTGGATTGACTGCTATGGCTGTGCTAACATGGGGTTGGCGGCGTTGATAAAGGGCCAAAGACACCGGCACAGACGACACATAATGCGCTACTTGATGGTCGCATGAGCATGGCTTCAAAGCCGGGAGGATCGCATCGAATGCCGTAGTGGTGGTCATCACCTGAGTTCAACTCTACGGTCGCGCGAAGGTGACGCGAACGTTGCGGGAAGGTTGTCCGTGGCAAAGCTGCGCGCCGCCAACGTCCATTATAGTGGGTGGGTGTGCGGTGGTCAGGCGCGGAGCTCTCGGGGGCGTCGTCATCACCTCGGCGCGCGTCCCTCGCTGCTGCCTCCGCGCTCTCTACATACGCATTGGTTCGGCGATACAGACAGACGGACAGACAGCGCCACTTTGAGACCTGCGATGCACCGCTCGCGGCTGTTCCTGGCGCCCGCGAGCGCGCTGGCGGCGCGCCACTCGCTGGCCGGCGGCGTGCGCGTACCGGCGCTCGGCCGGCGCTGGATGTCACAGCAGCGGTCGCCGATGGAAGACCAGGCGATGAAGGAGCGCAACCGGCGCGCGCTCATGTACCTGACGGGCACGGTCATGGCCTGGTTCGGGCTGTCGTATGCGGCCGTGCCGCTGTACAAGGCCTTCTGCCAGATGACGGGCTACGGCGGCACGACGCAGCGCGCGGACGTGATGGCGGCCGAGAAGCTGACGCCGCGCGCGGACGGGCGGCCCATCCGCGTGCTCTTCGATGCCGGCGTGAGCGCCAACATGCCGTGGCAGTTCCGGCCGCAGCAGCGCGAGCTCGTGCTCGTGCCCGGCGAGACGGCGCTGGCCTTCTACACGGCCAAGAACAAGACGGACGCGGCCATCACGGGCGTCGCCACGTACAACGTGTACCCGCCGCAGGCCGGCGTGTACTTCAACAAGATCCAGTGCTTCTGCTTCGAGGAGCAGCGGCTGAAGGCCAAGGAGGAGATCGACATGCCCGTCTTCTTCTTCATCGACCCGGAGATCTGCGACGACCCGACCATGCGCCACGTCAACAACATCACGCTCTCGTACACCTTCTTCAAGACGGACGACGTCGACGAGGACGACGTCGACGAGGACGAGGACGACGAGTAGTAGCCTCGGCGAGGAGATGCACCACGAGCCTTAGCTTAGCCAGACAGACGCTCCTTGTACGACGCGAAGGGCTGGGGACGCGCAGTGAATGGATACCATCGCATGACTGCCTGCCTTGCTGTCCACCAACGACCACGACACCTTTCATCACGCAAGTAGTGACAGCCACCACGGCGTCTCGCTCCTCGCTTCAGGCTGCTAATACTACAGCAGTACGCATGCCAATCGAGCAGAGATGTGCATGGCGCTGATGGTCTCGTCACTACTGATAGCGCCGCTATCGGAATGATTGCACATCACGCTCCCATGTCCTGCCGGATGTGTGTTGCAGCCGCTCCGTCCTTGGCTCCGCAGCGGAGTCCATTGCGCAATCTCCGCGCCGCGCGACAGCCATGCCGCCCTCAATGCGAGTCTCCAGGCTCGCGCTGCTGCTGTCGGCCGCGCTCGTAACCCTGGTAACCGCAAACGACCACAAGCTCGAGCGTCTCCCGGGTCTGCGCGCCGAGGACGCGCCGTTCGCGCAGTACGCCGGCCAGCTGCGGCTGTCGGCGGGCGAGAAGCTCTTCTACTGGTACGCGGAGAGCCATGAGGCGCCCGAGACGGCGCCGCTCGTGCTCTGGCTCAACGGCGGGCCCGGGTGCTCGTCCCTGGGCGGCTTCTTCACCGAGAACGGGCCGTTCGTGGTCGGCAGCGACCTGACGCTGCGGCGCAACCCGTACGCGTGGAACCGCAAGGCGCACCTCGTGTGGCTCGAGTCGCCCGCGGGCGTCGGCTTCAGCGGCCCGGCGCAGCCGCGCGAGTACTACACGGACGACACGACGGCGGCCACGACGCGCGAGTTCCTGCAGCTCTTCCTGGCCAAGTACCCGGCGCTCCAGGGCCGGCCGCTGTTCGTCACGGGCGAGAGCTACGCCGGCATCTACGTGCCGTACCTGGTCGAGCTGCTGCTGCGCGAGCCGGTCGCGGGCGCCAGCCTCGCGGGCTTCGCCGTCGGCAACGCGTACACCGACCCGCCGACCGAGGGCAATGCGCTGTTCGACTACTACGTGAGCCACGCCATGATCTCGCCCAGCGTCTACCGGTCCGTGCAGGCCGCGTGCGCCGGCGACCTCGCCTGGGTCTACACGGGCGAGAACACGTCGCAGGCGTGCGCGGCCGCGGCGAGCGCCGGCTTCGAGGCCGCGGGCCACGGACATTTCAACATCTTCTACATCTACGGCGACGTGTGCCTCGTGGACAGCAAGCAGGTCGCGGCGCTGCGCAAGTCCATCGGCGGCGCGCCGGCGGGTCTTGCGGCGTCCCATCGCGGAGACATCGGCGTCTGCGCCGACGTGCTGACCCAGGCGTACCTGAACCAGCCGAGCGTCCAGGAGGCGCTGCATGTGGAGGACGCGCCCGTGGACTGGGCCGACTGCAGCGACGACGTGGCCGAGAGCTACACGCCGAGCGCGTCGGCGCTGCCCAAGTACGCGGACATCCTGGGTAAAGGCCTCAAGGCCCTGATCTACAACGGCGACGCCGACTCGGACGTGAGCTTCATCGGCAGCCTGCGCTGGATCGGCGAGCCCAGCGGCCTGGGGCTGCGCGTAACCAAGCGCTGGGCTCCCTGGTTCGGGCCCGACAAGCAGCTCGCGGGGTACGCCGAGGAGTACGAGGGCGGGCTGACGTTCAAGACGGTCAAGGGCGCCGGCCACCTCGTGCCGGCCGTGCGGCCGCTGCACGCGCTCCACCTGCTCGAGTGCTTCGTGTTCGGCGCCGACGCCTGCGCCCGGTTCTCGTACCCCATCGACGGCGACGAGGTCGAGGCCGGGCTGCTGGTTACGAACGACGGCGTAACCCGCGTAACTCGTAGCGAGCTGTATGCAGTTCGGGCGACCGGCCCGTCAGTGGTAGCGATTGGCGTTGGAGCTGCGGCCGCTGGGCTCGCGCTGGCCGGCGCGTTCGCTGCCGCGCGCACGTGGCGCCAGCGAGCGGCGTACGCGGCGATCCCGCGAGCGTAACTCGGGCATGATACCCATGATACCCCTGATGAATGTTTCAGTGCGGGAAACGTTCAGTTAGACATGTGGGATACACGTCCGGAAGACTTGGTTTCAGTATAAAATTCAAATATTCTTTCGCGCAGGGTTATTTCAGCGGTGGTTTTGCGTATTTCTCGCCGTTTTAGCGGTCTTTTCGCGCGAAACCAACGCTTTGGTCGTTCCCCATACACTCAGTAAATTACCACAAGCGTATCGCGGGAAGAGAAGCACGGCGAGCAACAAGCGGCGGCGATGGCGAGCAAGGAGGAGCACGACAACGACGAGATCCGGGAGCAGGACCGGTTCCTGCCGACGGCCAACATCTCGCGCATCATGAAGGTGTCGCTGCCGTCGACGGCCAAGATCGCCAAGGACGGCAAGGAGACGGTGCAGGAGTGCGTGAGCGAGTTCATCTCGTTCATCACGAGCGAGGCGAGCGACAAGTGCCAGCAGGAGAAGCGCAAGACGATCAACGGCGACGACATCATCTGGGCCATGAGCACGCTCGGCTTCGACAGCTACGTCGAGCCGCTCAAGCTCTACCTGCAGAAGTACCGCGAGTCGGTCAAGGTCGAGAAGAACGACAAGAAGGACAACGTCGGCACCTTTGGCGCGTCCTCGTAGAGTCGGCGGTGGTGGCGGCGGCGTCGGTCTCTCTTGTCGGCAGGTGTGAGGAGTAGGAGCGGAGGGCTAGAGCATGAGGAGGAGGAGGAGGAAGAGGAGGAGGAAGGGGGAACATGGACGCTCTTGGGACGCTCGCGTGCGATTATTGACGGCCTCGATGCAGCAGCTCGAGCAGTTGGACGCGCTGCTTGCCGCGCGCGGCGGCGGCGATGTCGACGGGCGAGTCGCCGTACAAGTCGACGATCTGCGGGTCGGCGCCGGCGTCCATGAGCAGCTTGGCGCAGCTCACAGCGCCGCGCACGGCGGCCACGTGCAGCGGAGCCCACCCGTTCATCTGCGCAGACTGTTGTTACAATAGCGAACGCAGGAGGAAAAGGACGATCATGAGAACACCCAAGCTCGTACGTGGTCCACGAGGTTGACGCGCGCGCCCTTGCTCAGCAGCGAGGCCAGCACGTCGGCGTGTGTTTGAGACGCTGCCCAGTGCAATGCGCTCCATCCATGCTGGACAACAGGGCACAGCACTCGTCACTCGACACCAATGCGACCGTCAAGCAGACGCGCGATCCCCCCCTCTCACCTGGTCGGCAGTGTTGGCGTCGACGTCTCCGCTGTCCAGCAGCTCGCGGATGCGGGGCTTGTCGGCGCGGAACACGGCGCGCAGGAACTCCTTGCTCTCGTTCGAGTCGCTCGGCGTCGTGCGCTCTGGACCAGCGTCCTCCTCCTCCCCGTCGCCGCCATCCGAGTCCGCGTGCTTCTTGCTCGTGGACGCCTTGGCGATGTCTTCGTCCTCGAAGCTCGAGTACCCGTCGTCGTCGACGACGTTGTTGCTGCTCGGCTTGCTCGCTCGACTCGCAGTCACGGCAGACTGGATCACTGCGACGGCGCTTTCCTCGTCCTTCACTACCTGCTGCATCGCCTGTGCGACTGCGAGACGTCGAGTCTCGTGCTGAAAGCTCTTGACCTCCGTCGCCGTTGTCTCGATCGTCGCCGCCACTCTCGCGGTGTCTTCGGCGTCGATTTGACGCGCTAGGCTCGACAGCAGCGCCGGCTTGTTGGGCTCAGAGGTGTTGGGTGATCGCTGCTGCCTCGCGACGTCCACGAGCGTCATCCAGACCGGAGGACTGGCTGCTTGTGATTGATCGCGAGCAACATCCGCAAGCGTCAGTGCTCCAGACCCCGTGACAGCCGTCTGCTCAGTCTTCTGCATCTCCTTGGCGACGTCTAGCAGGGACGCCATGGCAACTACGTCGAAGGCCCAAGCAAGTGGACGCGACCGCACCAGTCAAGAGCAATGTCAATGAGCCAACCACACGAGTGTATGAATATAGATACCTGTTTTGTGCGCGCCACGACGATCGTTACGCGGCGTTCATGCGCGGCCGTTTGCTCGGCCGCGGCGACTTGGATTGGCTGGAGTTTGCGCTGGAGACGGCAGCAGCTCTCGCTTTCGCGCCGTCCCCTGTCGATGATGCTGTGAGCACCTTTGCTCGCGCTTTGACGGATCCAGAGGGAGACGATGCAGGCACGGGCGAGGCCCTGGGCTTGGCAGACGCGCTGCCGCCGTCCGCGCTGTTGTCCGACACGTTCTCCTTCTCCTTGAGCTTCGAGCGCATCTGCTCGAGGGTGCGCTTGAGCTTGAACTGGCCGTCCGTCAGGTACCGCACCTGCTCGAGCAACTGGTTGTTCTGCTCCTTGACCCGGATATGGTACTGGATCTTTTGCCGACTGTTGTGGTGGCTCACGAGCTTGTCGTTCTCCTGCGAGACGCGCTCGAACTTCTTGCGCAGATCGCTCGCATCGCCCTCAAGCTTCTGCTTCTCTGTCGTGAGCTGGCGGTTGGCCAACTCTAGCTTTCTGATCCTCTGCTTGGCCTCTGCCGACTCGGCGCGCAACGCCTTGAGCTCGTTCTCCATCGTAGTGATGCTGGCGTTGCGCTTCTCCAACTTCTTCGTATCAGAACGAAGAGAGGACTCGGCCAGCGCGACCTCGGCCTTTCGACGCTTCAGATCGTCCTCGCGCGCAACCAGCTCAGACTTCTTCTGCTGCTGCGTCTTCAGCCGCTCGCTCTCGGCCACCGCCGCTTTGTGTGCCTTCTGCAGTTGCGTGAGCTCGGTCTGGAGATCGCTGATAGTCTGCGTCTTCTGTTGAAGCTCGTCCTTGGCCTCGCGACCAGCTTGCTCTAGCTGCGCCACAGTGGTCTGCATATCAGCAACCTGCGTCTTGCTGTCTTGAGCTTCTCGCTCAAGCGCTGCTGCTTTCTCCGTCTGTGCGCGCTGCTCCTCTGACCACTGCGTTGCCGCCTGCTCGTGCTGATTCATCGTCGCCTCAAGCTTCTGCGTCAACGTCGCCAGCTCCTCGCGAAGTTTACTGACCGTGTCCGCCTTCTCCGACGCTTGTCCCTTCGCCTGGGCAATCTGCTCCTCGAGTTGGTTCATCGCCGACGTCATCGCATCGATCGTCTTCTTGTTGGTCTCGATCTCAGTCTGCATCGCCTCGGACCTGTCCACGAGCGAGCGACACTCCTCCTCCCACTGCGTCTGCGCCTTTGCGAAACTCTCGTCAGCTGTACGCTTCTCGGCCATTTCGGTGTGAAGGTTTTCCTTGAGTACAGCGTTCGCAGACTCTAATTGCTCGAGTGCTTTGCCTTGCTCGTTCAGTTGCGCTTGCAACGCGCTGGTCTGGCCAGACGCTTCACGAAGCTTTGTTGACAGCTCTGCTTCGAGAATAGCCCTCTCCAAGTTTCCATCTTCGACAACGATCGTCAGGCGTTCAATCGTGGCTAGTTGCTGCTTGCACATTATTTCGAGCTCCGCAAGTTCGCCGACCTTGGCTCCCTTCTCGCTGGACAACAGAGCGATGGCATCGCTCTTCGTTGCAACTTCTCGAGTTAGCGATTCGATCTGTTCAGCGCTTGAGCTTCGGATCTCAGTAAGCTGAGTCTCGAAGCGAGCCGCAGCATCACGAGCCTCATCCCGGTGGTGGGCAGCCTCGGCAAGCTCCGCGGTTAGCTCGTCAACACGACCGCGCAAAGCACTGCTCGTTTTCGCCTCCTCGTCGGCCGCAGCAGCGCGTTGAGCGGCATCGTGCTTGAGTTGCTCGATTTCCGTCAAAAGAGACTGGACAGCCATCTCATGTGACCGCGCTTGATCTTCCATCTGGGACTCTAGTTGCGCACGCTGTCGGATCGACTCCTGTCGATCATGATCAAACTGATCAGCTTGCTCAGCCGCCTTCTGACCAAGCACCTGGATTTCGCGCTCGAGCTTCAGCTTCATTGACGAGTAGTCAGCTTCATGCTTCTCTTGAGCACGGGTGGCTTCCTCTTGGAACTGTTCGAAGGCTGTGCGGAATTGGTCGTTGGCAGTACGGAGCTCCTGCTCGGTGCCTTGAAGCTCCTGAATGCACTCTTCCGCCTTTTGCACCACAACGTTAACAGCTGCGAGCTGGTCATCCTTCAGGTTGAGCTTGTGCTCGAACTCCTTTACAAGCTCTTCCTTCTCGTTCCGGGTAGTCGCAGCCAAAGAAGCAATCAGCTCTTTGTGAGATCTCGCAGCTTCTACCGCTTCCTCGCGAAGTGTCTCGATCGAGCGGTTCGCCTGAGCAATCGCCTCTGAGAGCTCGGTGTTTTCTTGTTGTAGCGTCGCTCTCAAGGCTTCGAGCTCCTTGGCAGTTCGAGTCATGCTGTCAAGAGCGCTCTGCAAATCTTGGGCCGATCGCTTTGTCTTGGCTAGTTCTTCAGCAGCCGCGTTGAGATCCGAAGAAAGCGTAGCGTTGGCATTCTCCAGCACCATCACACGCTCGTTGGTATCAGCCAACAGCGAGCCCGTGGTCTGCCGCTGCTCCTCGCTCTCAGCGCATCGAACCTTTGCTTCCTCCAGCTCCTTCAAAGCGAGTTGCTTCTCCTGTTGAAGGTTCGAGACGGCTTCGTCGAGGAAAAGAGCACGCTCCTCTGTCGTTCGCTTCTCCGCGCGAGTCTTAGCGAGCTCAGACTCCACATCTTCGAACTTGCGGGTAATGTCAGCAGTTGCTTGAGACATCTCGTGCGAAAGCGACTCAAGCTTCTCAATCTTGATCAGCGACGCCTGGAGTTCATGTTCCTTCTGTTTGATAACTGCCACCTGCTCCTCGACAGTCTTGGTCAATGTCGCCTCTCGCAGCGAATTCTCCGACTTCAGCTGCTCCATTGAGTTAATCTGGTGCTTGTTCTCAGCCACTTGATGCTCAAGCTGGGATGAAAGAGTGGAGCACTCATCCAGCTTCGTGGTCAGTTGTGTTCGCAACTCGGCAGAAAACTCTTCCAGCTCTCGATGCTCAACCGACAGCAGCGCGAGTTTCTCTTCGAGCTGCTCCACTTTCGATGCCATGCTGGCGTTGGCGACTCGAGAATCAATCAACTGCTGCTCGAAGTCAAGCCGGACGCTTTCCTTCACCCGCTCGACCTGAAGCGACAAGTCTTCGATACGGACTTGATGCTGAATTACCATCGCTTTAGCCATTTCGCGCTCTTGTTCTGCACTCGACAGCGAAATCCCCATCGCCGAGAGCTTTGCGTTTGCATCACTGAGCTGTATCTTGTACGCAGCCTCACGTTGTTTCATCTGGAGTAGCTCGAGGGACGTCTCCGCTGTCTTCTCCTCCATAATCTGTGCTTCGCACCGAAGAGAACTAATTCTCGCCTCGAACTCGTTTGCTTGCTGCGTGAGTGCTTCCTCTAGGCGAGTCGAGAAGTCTGACGGATTCTCTGATGCATCTTCGGCATCCATTGAGTAGTCTCCACTGGTCTGTTTGGCCTTCAAGCGATCTTGAAGATCGTGCTTGTCGCGGACGACGAGCGCGAGTTGTCGGGTGAGAGCCATCAGCAAGAGGTTCAGACTCTCCACCTCGCTTCGCACCTCGTGTTGGTCCACGTCCATCGACTCATCGGCAGGCTGACAGCGAGCAAATTCCTCTTGCAGCCGCACAAACTCGTCTTCAAGCTCTTCGTACTTGATCCGCCACTCCACAGCATCCACCGACGGGGCATATTCGACCTCTTTTCCTTGCGATCCTCGAAGTCGTAGCATCAGCTTCAAGTGGAGGATGTTCTTCTTGAGCTCCGAGCACAACGATTCGAGGTGCTCTTCCCGCACAAGCAAGCGGTCGCATGAGCGCTCGAGCTGATCACTCTTTTCAAGTGTTGATGCCAGTGCTTCTTCTAGCTCTCGGACGCGCAGCGCGATTGGGTTGTCACTCCCGGGGTCTAGGTGCTGGTCCGCCGAATACTCCAGAGGAAACGCAACAGGATTCGTTGCAATGGAGCTGCCGCTCGGGTGCCACCCTTGCCTACCCAAGTCTGCCTTTGCCTGCTGGAGCTCTAGCTGCAGACGAGCGACTTCTCGCTGGAGGTAGACGTTGCTGCCGCTGGCGTCTTCATTGATGACTGCGTTGTTACGAATCATCTTCGCGCGCTGTGCAAACTTGAGCGTCGACAGAGTCTCAAACGACGAGTCCTCTGCGGGCGAGATTGTCGCGATCATGAACGTCTTCGAGTTGCCACCCAGCGAGTCTTTGAGCAAGAACGTGAGCTTGGAATCGCGGTAGTGCACATGCCGGCTCTTCCCCGCTGACTGATCCACCAACCCCATGATCACGTTTCCGAGCGCGGAGAGGGACTTGTTGATGCTGCCAGCTTCCTTTAGGCGCTCGCCGGCCGCCTCCGTGCTGCGCTGACGCTCCGAGCCGGCCAAATCCACCAGGTTGAAACGCGACAGCCGCGTCTTGGTGCCTTCTGCGGTGGTCTCCTGTGACTGAATCTGCAGGATGAAGACGCTGTGGGAGCGACTGCTCTCGCGGTTCATCGTGGTCTGTCCGACACGGCGGTTCCTGGCGCCGATCTTCATCAGCTCTGCCGCCTGCCTTGCGCTCGTGACAACGCTCTCAATAAGCCCATCAACCACGACGCCTTTGCGGCCGCTCTCCCGCAGCTGGAGCCCGGCTGGATCCTTCGTGCTGCCGCCGTCGAGCAAGTCGTACACGCGCTCGTTGTAGATCTCGAGAAAGGAGCACGAGAACGTGTGGTGCACCGTCACGCCGCTCGCCTCGGCGCTCTGACTGCTGCCGGCCACGTTCTCGAACAAAAAGTCGAACACGCGCGGCACGAGCCCTCTCAGCGCGGCCTCCTCCTGGCTCAGCGCTTGGCTCTCGGCGTCAATCACGTCGTCCGGGCCCTGCATCGTGAACGTCTTGCCCGATCCCGTCTGCCCGTACGCGAAGATCGTGCCGTTGTACCCCTGCAGACACGCGCGCGTGATGGGCGCGCCCACGACCTGGAACACGTCCGTCTGCGAGGACGCCTCGCCGAACACGCGGTCGAATGTGAACTGCCGCGAGACGCCGTGCTTGTTCTGCAGGACGAACGTCTGCGGCTGCGCATCGTTTGCGGGGACCGTCACGCACTTCCGGGCGCGCGTCGTCGCCACCTGCGCGCGCGCAAAGTAGCCCGCGGACCCGCCCAGCGCGCTGGCTGCCTCCGCGCCGCTCTCGCGCTCGTTGGGCGGCCGCACGCGGCAGAAGACCTTGACGTTCTCGTCGTCCGCCATCGCTCCTGGTCGGCTGCGCGACCTGCCAGGGGGTAGGCGCTAATACTGGGAGTCCTGCGAGTGGTTCGCACGGACGCGCAGAGCCTGGAGTGGCCCGTAGACGACGCCTTGATCGCCGCGATCCGCCTCTCGTCCGACGGCCTTTCTCGCGCTTTGACTTGGCCAAAGACTGCGGCGGGAACAGAGCGCGCGCGCGATTTTCAAAATTTCCAATTTTAGTGATGGAAATCGATTTATGACGGAAATACCTTTTGCGCTTTATTGTGTAAGATTTGGATCTGTAGCATGATGCTTGACGCGGTCAACATGATCGCGAATGGACCAGAAAGGATTGGGGAGAGACGCTACCGGTATGCGGGACGACTCGACGGGAGCAACGCCCTTCATTTCAAAAGTTAGAGAGGATTGCTTGCGTCGACGCAGTGACAGGTTGGACAAGGGTGCGTGCGAGTCCAGCGAGCCTGGGGCGGGGGATAGCTTAGTGCTCCTCGTTCTCGCAGTGCACCTTGTACTCGGCCTCGTCCAGCAGGTCCTTGAGATCTGCCTCGTTCTCGAGCTGCAGAGCACGACGCAACAGGAAGAGCGTCGCGTTAGTTCCAAAAGATCCAGCATTGCCAGGGCTGCAGGGATCCCGCGCACCTCGATCTTGATGAACCAGCCACTGGTCATGGCCTCCTCGTTCACAAGGTGCGGGTTCTCGCTCAGGTCCTGCCAGTCGTCAAGGACACGTGACCGTCGGGTTAACCACCTATGTCACGCAACTGTGCCCCAACCGCAACACTCACCTCGTTGATGGCAGTGACGGTGCCCGAGGCCGGGACGTACACGTCGCTGGCGGCCTTGACCGACTCGACGGCGCCGAACGCGTCACTGTAGCACAAGAGACCGTCAGTCCCTTAAGCCGCACGAGGCGCGACCCTACGCCACGCGACGCACCCCTTGTGGAAGTGGTCGCCGACGGACGGCAGGTCCACGTAGACGACGTCGCCGAGCGAGTTCTGGGCGAAGTCGGTGATTCCGATGGTGCCGACCTTGCCGTCCACCGTGATGTACTCGTGCTGCTTGGTGTACTTGGTCGAGAAGTAGGCCACGGCCGGGCGCTGCGAGGCCGCGCGCCAGGCGCCGCCGACCGCCGGCGAGCGCAGCGACTTGGAGAGCATGGACGCGACGCGGAGAGCCATTATGCTGAGCAATACAGGAGGAGGAGGAGAGGAGGTGGTGATCTCGTTGGCTTCTTTCCACAACTGACACTCGCCCATCGGCGGCACCTTCGCTTGGCCCCGCGTCCGAGGTTTTATCTCTCCGTCAAGTTTCGACTACGTTTACATTTATTCGATAGCCGTAGTTTTAAACGCGATATTAGTCAACTTAAACAAAACAAATGTGTCTTTGATACGCAACACGAGGTTTTTCATCTGAGTTTATGTTGACTTTTGTATCGGGCTGGATTGGATGCACCGGCGGATTAGACCACAGTGGGCCGTAAGACTCGCTTTGTTTGCCAAGCGATCGTTATACAAAACGCAAGAAAGACTGTGTGGTTGCCATTTACCGACGCGGCCGAGGCGATCGCGGAGATGATGCGCGCCGCGCTGCGCCGCTTCAACGCGGACGCCGCCCGCCGCCCGCCCGTGTGGCTGGTACCGCGCGCCGCGTCGTCCGCTGCTGCTGCTGCGGGCGCAGATGCGGGCGGCCGCGGGCCCGCAGTGGACGCCAAGGCGCCATGCAAGCTCGTCAAGCGCAAGGTGGCCATCGTGGGCGCCTACCTGGGCACGGGCTTCCACGGCGTGCAGCTCAACAAGGACGTGGGCACGATCGAGGACGAGCTGCGCAAGGTCATCTTGCAGGCGGGCGCCATGCGCGAGTCCAACTTCGAGGACCTGGCCAAGATCGACTGGTCGCGCAGCAGCCGCACCGACAAGGGCGTGCACGCCGGCTGCATCGTAGTGCGTCCGCCCTCTGTCTTCACTATGAGAGCGCCTCATTGAGAGGTGGCTAACGCTCGTGCTCTGTGCCGCGCGGCAGTTCTCGGGCAAGCTGCTGATCGACGAGGAGAAGGAGATGGACCGGCACACGGGCCGCCTTAAAAGCCTCGCGGACAAGCTGAACGCGGCGCTGCCGCCCACCATCCGCGTCTTCTCGTGCACGCGCGTCAACAAGCGCTTCGCGGCGCGCAAGAACTGCGTGCTGCGCGAGTACGAGTACTTTTTGCCGCTGTCCTTCCTGCAGACGAGCGTCCTGGCGCCTCCCGGCGAGACGGCGCCGCCTCCGCTCGCGATCGACACGGCCGTCGATAGGTTCAAGGCGGCGCTGCGCGAGTACGAGGGCATCCACGACTTCCACAACTTCACAAAGTCGCGCTCGTTCTTCTACAAGGAGTTCGCCAAGATGCAGCAGCTCAAGCAATCGGCTCGGCTCGGCAATAGAGACGGTGGCGATCAAGAGGAGGACGAGGACAGCGTCGAGGACAACGCCGAGAAGGAGGGGGAGGACGACGACATTGACGGCCATGATGACAGCCAGGGCGACGAGTACCGCGCGAATGCCTCGCAACTCGGAGATAAGGACGAGACTGTCCGGAAGCTGCTGCCTCGTCACCGCCGTGCGATCTACTCGTGCTCGGGCTCCGTCATCCAGGACTTCCTGGGCGAGCCGTTCCTGAGAGTCCACATTGTTGGCCAGGCGTTCCTGTTCAACCAGATCCGCTGCATGGTCGGCGGCGCATTGGCGGTTGCGACGAACGGCATGACCCACACGGCGTTCCGTGCTGCGCTCGGTACGACTTCTCTCTTTCTGCTTGGCTGGCTGTAGCGAACGCGACGGAGCTCACCTGTGACCTGCTGACTGCGCAATTCACAGATACCAATCGGATCGTTCGAGTCCCTATCGCTCCGCCTGATGGCCTGGTGCTTCTCAGCAGCACCTTTGGCGGCAAGCTGCACACTGTTTCGCTGTACAAGGACCCGAACACCGTGCTCGCCCGCGAGCGCAAGGACATTTCGCACCGCATTCTCCTCAACCGTAGTGAGGACGCCGAGATGCGCAAGTTCCGCGAGCAAGTCATCTACAAGGAGATCGTCGAGAGCTGGAAAGCCGAAGACAAGACGGAGCGCTGGCGGGCATACCTCGAGCGCGTCTACGAGAATAACGAGCGTCTCGATGACGTCGAGCTTGGCAAGATACTGGGCGAGCTGGACACGCAGAAGCAGGAGATCGCGCAGAAGCGGCTGAACTTTGTGCACCGCAACCGTGTCGACCTTGCCGAAGGCGGTGTTCAGGGTGCGCTGCTCCCCAAGCAGTTCACCACCAAGCTGTGCGTGCGGTTCTCGGTGGCGCCAGGCATCTTCACGTCGGACATTCGCCGCGGCGTCTCCAAGGTGAGTGGGTTTGCCATGCATGCTGTCTGCGCGGACTCGAGGATACATATTAACTCGAATCGGAACTTGCTCTTCTGCAGCACATTAAAAGAGGCTTGATCCCGAACAACGCAAGCGACGAGGAAATCCTGTCATACATTGAGGACTATGGCGTCGGGGAGCTCGCCGAAGAGGGACGTCGCCTCCGCCTCAGCATCCGCTCGTAGCGAATCTTCGAAACACACACACACAATAGACTCATCGCCATTCGCAACGAGCACAACCCGCGGTGCTCATGTCGTCCTCAAGGACACCAGCGTGCCAGACGTCACCTTTGTGCGGCGGACGAGGTCGTGGCCCTCCATGTCTGCAAGGTGGAACTCGACTGAGAACGGCGAGTGCTTGAGCTTGAGCTTCTTGAGCTGCTGCTCCTGCACCTCCTTGTACCGCGCGCGCTTGAGCGTCCCGAGGATCAGCGACCGCGTCTTCTTCAGAGCGGAGGCGACCTTCCCGACCCCGGGCATGTGCAGGAGGAAAGTCTCGTCGTCGAGCCTCGCCGTGGGCAGCAAGAAGCCCAACTGCTGGATCATTCTGCAGTCGATGCACACGATTGTCAGACATCGACTGTATCTCGGCTATGAACACGCCTGCGGCTCACCTGATGCGTTCTCGAACGCCATCGTCGGCGTCTCCGCCATCTCCAGCGAACGCAACTCGACCGGACAGTTCACTGACGAGAACGTCCATGGTTATCGTGGGCAATCGGCCCAAAGCAGGCACCGCGTCGCGAAATGCCGACAGCACCTGGATCTTGGAGCCATGGACACTGTCCTGTTGCCGAAGACTACCGAGCCACTTGTCGACCTCGGCAGTGTACCCGTCGACTGGGAGCACCGCGGTGTCGCTCGTGCCTGGCGAGACGCGGAAGGTGACGAGCACTCCGCTGGCTCGAAGTCGGCTCACCTGCTCGCCAGCATCGACAGCGCCACACACCATCATCAGACACTAGCTTGAGCGAAGTCGATGAGCTCTAGCCGTACATTCTGGTCAACAAAGGTACGATTGGGGAAGACGGAGTATCTGTCGAGGCGCTCAAGCAGCCACATGTGAGGCGTGAACGGTCCCACAAACACACACACACACACAACACTAGCGACCGAGTTGGGGGGGACATCGAGAATCGTACAGTTGATGCCACAGCGCGAATGGCGCGACGCCGACGCGCGCGAACGCCTGCGTGCTCCGACTCACCAGCAGCTGGACCGACGCCAGCGTGTCGTCCACCGCCGCAGCCGCGTCCTCTTCCCAGGGCGATGCCGCGGGCTCTGCGTCCTCGCGCTTGCGCTTGGCGAGTCGGCGGCGGAGCATTTTCTCCAAATGAATTGGCTTGGCCGTAACCTAATACTGTAGTGCTGTGTCGAAGAATGCTACGTTGATTTACAAATGTTTTAGAGATCTTATTCGACCAATCAAAACGGAGACTTTTCATTTTTCGTAAGCCAATTATATCACAACAAGTTTACGATAGCACACAAAATTGGTGCTATACCCAGGTTGTTCGGCCTGATGCTGCCGCTTGAGAGCGCTTCTGCTGAGCTTCTGCTGCTGGAGATGCTGGAGCGCTTGCTGCTGGTGCTCCGGCAACTGGATGTACCACCGCTGCATCAGCAGGACCTTTCTCCTGACGGCTTCATCGCTCTTGTGCACCATCCATAGTGTAACACTGGCCAATACGATCGATTTATGCAAAGTGTCGCCCACGCATCGTCGAAGAAACGAGTCCGAAGCGGCTCTGGCCAAGTAATCCAGCGGAAGACGCTCGTGGACGATCCTGTCGACATCAATGGCTCGGGATTGCTCCGGAGCTCCGACTCGGCATGCATCTCCAGACTCTGGCACACGGAACTTGTCATCAAAAGCTTCGGGAGGCAACGTGCTGCTGATAAACAATCCTAGCTCGATTTCCATTCAACTAGACAAAGTTGGTGCTGTAGTTACTGATTGGTCCCTTTACGCTGCTATCACTGTTTGCGACTGATGCCATGGCAGCCGCCACCTTCTGGTCGTGTAGACTTTGCTGCAAGAGGATCTTCTTCCGAAGCTCCTTGTCGCTCTTTCGACCGGCCAACACCGAGGAATAGACAGCCAGGAACGTCGCCAGCACCGACACCACTGAGGTAGCGATCGACACGGAGAACGGCGGTCCGTACGACTCCGTCGCATCAAGGGCACTGCTGCCACTGCTGTCTGAGGAGAAAGTCCCAGCCTCGACGCAGCGCGGACCCTTCCAGCTCGAAGACTTGCATTTGCAGCGACGGTTGATGCACGAACCGGTGATGACCGTCGAGTCGATGGTGCAGTCGTCGTCCGACTCGCAAAATGCCATACCCAACACCTCCGCATGCGGGTTGTCCGTGTCCGTGTAGTCGTCAATATGGTCTTCGATCCACTGCGCTGTCGGATGCGTCGATGGGTCGCATCCAATCGCCATGCTCGTGCCGTCCGACGTATCCTGGTACACCCGGATGTAGTCGATCTTCATGTGCATGGGGAACGAGTCGCAAATAGCATTGGCCCTACCGTCCGTTCCGTCTCCGCGACAAGCCTCGCCAGCGTTTGGAGGGGTCGACCCCCACGACGACGACAGCGCCACGTTGAAGATGAGGTACATGGGCTCCTCGATCATGATCTTCTTCGGGTTAGTCTGGCCCTCATCCTGCGGCGGGTTGGTCAGTGCCTCGGCAGGAACCTCGAAGATGGGCTGGCCCTCGACCATCCAGCGGATATATCCTTCGTCGCCCATGACCCACTCGATCGTGTACACGACCCAGTCCAAGTACGCAGCCATGTGCACCTCCCAGTTAGCCGAGATGGCGTCCATCTGGTACGAGAACTCGGACCCAGCGCTCGTCGAGCCACTCGATGCCTCACACTCGGACGCAGTGTTGCCGGCGCTACACAGGTACGAGCCACAGTACGCGTTCTGTTTCGGGAAGCACGTGCCGTTCCCGTTGATACCCCAACGGACATCCGTGCCGTTGATGTAGTCCAGGTCGGAGTGGACATCGTATGAGGCCGGACACAGCGCCATGGTGCACGCGTTGTCGGTGATACCAGCAGTCAAGGACGCGCTGACGGCCGCATACGTCTGGATCAGGTCCTCCTCGACGTCGCAGAGGTTGTTCGGGCCGTATCGAAGACCTTGGTACCAGGACTTGTGGCCCCGAAGCTCCTGGTAATACGCCGTCGGCACGTCTTGGTTGTTCGCGCCTTCCACAGCGCACGAGTATCCGTAGAAGCAGTACTCGGACGTGTTGTCGACGATGAGCCGGAAGTTGTCAGGCATGCCGGGACCCACCTGGATAGATGACGAGATAGCGGTGCCACCACCCTCGAGAATGTCGATCTCCGGAGCGCCTCGACCTTGGTTCGCGTTCAAGCCGTGCCCCGGATCGTCGTCGCACGCGCTGATACGCTGGTTCTGCGAAGCCAGGATGGTCTCGTTGCACTCGTCGTACGTGAACGGCCACATGCGTGCGGTCGACGCGCTGAAGATGGCTCGCCCGAGGTTCCCCATCATCCAAATACCCGGCCACGTCGGGTAGTAGGCGATGTTGGCGGCGCGAGCGCTCGTGGACCCGGTCTCGACGTCTGGGTTCCCTGTCTCGGCCGAGACTGCGCCGGGGAGTTGGGCACGCACAGTCACGGCGCCTCCTTGGAAGCAGAACTTGTTCCACGACTGCACCATGCCGGACCGGTAGTAGAGCGTCACGTCCTGATACCCCGGCGGCGTCGTGTAGCTGTTCCAGACCGTGAGATCGACCACGTCCTCCATGACCTCGATGTAGAAGTAGCACGTGTCGTCTTTGTCGCACTCGGTGGAGGTCATGTTGTGCGAGTAGTACTCGAGCGCCGCGTTGACGCCGTCCGCCATCTCCATGGAGACCCAGAGGTGGTCGTCGCCGGCTTGGAAGCTCCGACCCTCCGTGTTGAACTCGTCGCTCATGGTGAGCGTCCACGTCTCTCCTCGCGATGTCGTGTAGCTCTGGTAGTCGTCCGGTGTGGCTGGGTCGACCCATGGGAGGATCCCTGACTTAGTCCTGTACGATTTCGCCGACACTAGCGTCGACAGCGCCAGGCACGCGCCGACGACCTGAGCGACAGCGAGTGCCATGCCTTCCCGTCTGTAGCTGTGGCCGTCGAGCAAAGACCGAAACTGACCCGGCGATGGCGTCAGGACGCTTCATGAGCCGCTACCAAGGCCGGCGGATAGCCGGAGGCGCGTCCGCGGCGGCGGCATTGCTGCTGCTATCGATGCTTTTCCGTCGCTATCGCCCTGGCTTTACTGTATTGACACAATGTGCTAATGGGGTCCATCTCATCACGTCGGTCGAGTATCGGGGATGCCATTTGACATGCGCATTATGGCATTGATGCGGAAACAGCAGGAATGGGATCAAGCATAAGGTATCCACACACACGTCACACACACTGAACTGCCGACAGTCGAAGATGGAATGGTCCGTCCTTTGTCGGCTCGGTTCTGAAGCGCCAGTGCCTGCATCATGGTGTCGATCATCTCCATCTCCATCTCCATCAACATTGACGGCGAGCAGTGTACCACCATAAGCGGACTCGATACGCTTCGCTTTGCTGCATACTTGGAGTTCCCACGCAACACGCGAAAGGAGACGCTCAAGCAAGCACGCTGCCACAGCTTGAGAGCACTCGAGCGAGTTCTTCTCGGCCAATGTCCAACCAAGTCTTTACGCCTTACACCCCACCCCGGCCTCGGCCGCTTTCTTCGCCCGAACTAAATATCTCAACACACAGACGGCAGTCACAAACGCGCTAGCCACGCACGCGCTCAGACGAAGTTGGTGCTGTAGTTGTCGCGCGGCGGCTTGAAGCCGACGTCGCTCGCCGACGCGGCCGACATGGCGCCCAAGGTCTTCTGCTGCTGCTGCTGCTGCTGCATCAGGATCTGCTTGCGCAGGTCCTCGTCGCTCTTGCGAGCCGCGAGCATCGAGAAGTAGACGGCGATGAGCGTCAGGAGCACCGTGACGCCCGACACGGACAGCGACGCGTACATGGGCGGGCCGTACGACCCGTCCTTGAAGATGTCCCCGGTTGCGCTGCTAGTGCTATCCGCCACCGACGTGGCCGTGGTGCACCGAGGACCCTTCCACGACGCCGCCGAGCACTTGCACCGGTGGTTGCTGCACGAGCCAGTGGTCACCGCTGTGCCTGAGTCCTTGGAGATCGTGCAGTCGTCATCCGTCGTGCAGAACCCCTTGCCAGATACCTCCGTCCACGGGTTGTCCGCGTCCGTGTACTCGTCGAGGTGGTCGTCGATCCACTGCGCCGTCGGGTGCGTCGCCGGGTCGCAGCCAATTGCCATGGTCGATCCGTCCGACGTGTCTTGGTACAGCCGAATGTAGTCGATCTTCATGTACATGGGGAAGTCGTCGCAGATGGCGTTCGCGACCGCGTCCTTGCCGTCTCCTCGGCAGGGGCCGCCAGCATTCGGAGGCGTCGTGCCCCACGTCGAAGACAGCGCCACGTTGAAGATCAGGTACATGGGCTCCTCGATCATGATCTTCTTCGGGTTCGACTGGGCCTTGTCCTGCGGCGGGTTGATGATGGCGTCCGCTGGGACCTCGAAGATCGGGGACCCCGCCAGCATCCACCGAACGTAGCCCTTGTCGCCCATGACCCACTCGAGCTGGTACACGAGCCAATTGGTGTAGGCGCCGACGTGGATCGGCCAGTTGGTCGAAATGGCGTCCATCTGGTACGCGAACTTGGCGGTCGCGTCCGACGACCCGCTCGAGCTGCCGCAGCGGGCGTCCGTGTTGCCCGGGCTGCACAGGAACGCGCCGGTGTACTGGTTCTGCTTGGGGTAGCACGTGCCGTTGGTGTTGATCCCCCAGTAGTCCGACGTCGTCCCGTCGATCAAGCTGATGTCTCCGTTCACGTCGAACGACGACGGGCACACGGCCAGGGAGCACGCATCAGCCTTGATGCCTGCGTCGAGCGAGGCCTTGATGGTCGCGTACGACTGCTTCTCCTTGGGTTGGCTGTCGCAGAAGTTGTTGGCCGCGTACCGGAGTCCTTGGTACCACGACTTGTACCCTCGCAGCGACTCGTAGTACGCCGTCGGCACGTCCACGTTGTTGGCGCCCTTGGTCGTGCAGTCGTACGTGTACATGCACGCGTAGGAGGTCTTGTCGGCGATCATCCGGAAGTCCTCGGGCATCCCCGGGCCGATTTGCACCGACGATGAGATGGACGTGCCGCCTCCTTCGAGGATGTCGATCTCCGGCGCGCCGCGGCCTTGGTTCGGGTTCATGCCCGAGCCCGGGTTGTCGTCGCACGCGCTGATGCGCTGGTTCTGCGACTCGAAGACCGCGTCGTTGCACTCGTTGTACGTGTAGGGCCACATTCTGGCCGTCGAGGCGCTGAAGATGGCTCGGCCGAGGTTCCCCATCATCCAGATGCCCGGCCACGTCGGGTAGTACGAGATGACGGAAGTGACGACGCTCTCCGAGCCGGAGGCCACGTCCGGGTTGCCCGACTTGGCCGACACGGCGGCCGGCAGCTGCACGCGCACCTCGATCATGCCTCCCTGGAAGCAGAACTTGTTCCACGACTGCACCATGCCTCCGCGGTAGTAGAAGGACACGTCCTGGTACCCGGGCGGCGTCGTGTAGCTGTTCCAGATGGTCAGCTTGATGTTGTCCTCCATGACCTTGATGAAGAAGTAGCAGTTGTCATCGCCGTCGCACTCGGTGGACGTCATGTTGTGCGAGTAGACCTCGAGCGCGGCGTTCACGCCGTCCGGCTTGTCGATCGAGACCCACAGGTGGTCCTCGCCCGGCTCGAAGCTGCGGTCCGGCGTGTTGAACTCGTCGCTCATGGTCAGCTCCCACGTGTCTCCGCGCGACGACACGTACGTCTGGAAGTCGTCCGGCGTCGCCGGGTCGACCCACGGCAGGATCCCCGACTTGGTCGCGTACGACGTCACGGCGCGCGCGCCACGGGCCGCGAGGCCCAGCGCCGCGAGGCCCAGCGCCACAGCGCGCGTCCCTCGGCCCCTCCTCATCCCCTCCGGTCACGGCGGTTCGGTCAGGACTGCAACAAGTGGTGGATGGCGCTGATCGACCGACGGATCGACCGACTGATCGGGGCGAGTGAGTCCTCGGCGACCTGGGCGAAAACGGCGACTGACCGGCTGGTGCGTCTCAACAGCGGGGAGGAGGAATAAGGCCTTGCTTGTGCTGCTGGTTGTACCACGCGCAGACGACCGGCCGAACCGCATAAGCCTAGTGATAAGGTGGGTGGGTGCCCGAACGACGGGAAAGGGAGGGGCGGGGGCGTCTTGTTCTTGTTCTTGGTCTTGGTACTGCTGCGTCGCGTTGAGGCGCGCGCACTGGCCTTTCCGGCCCTGCACATTTCATCAGGACGGTGTATCGACGCACAAGGTGCACAGGAAAAAGCAGCTGATGGTGGGAATCAACTGATGAAATACAGTCTTGGCCGATATATTAATCAGTCAGTGAGTATGCGTTTACACAACTTCAGGTGTTGGTCACGACAGGCAAACGGATTTTGTAACTGCTGATGTACAAATCTATATCTATTATCAAAGGCATTTATTCAATCCACATGTACCGGTTTTGCACATATGCCCTGTATCAGCCCATCAACAACAATCAACGATATCAATTCAATCCATATTTGATATTACAGAGGCTCATTCAACGCTGTGACCACATCAAGATTGGCGTACCGGACTCTCCGTCCGGGGTTCGAAGTTCGACGAAAGCGCGAACTTAACAAGCGAACTTAATCGCGACCGTTCAGTGAGTGCTGATTGACTTGGATGTCGCCGCTTTTGATGCAGAGCGTTTGGAGGTAGTGTCGTCCGCTTCTCGAGTGGGAGGGCCGCCGGCGCTTTCATCGTGAAGACGCGAAAACGGCAAGAGTGGAGGGTGCGCGAGTGCGAGCTGGTGCGTCCATGTGATTACAATGACGTGGGTTCAAGTAGGTGAATGTGCACTTGGCGCTGAACGTGGACTTGG
>JAADXX010000192.1:0-38994 GCA_023338025.1 Phytopythium oedochilum | reverse complement strand
TCGGGCCGCACGTTCGAGACGTTCAACCCGACGACGGAGGCCAAGATCGCGGACGTGGCGGAGGCCACGACCGCCGACGTCGACCTGGCCGTCGCGGCGGCGCGCAAGGCCTTCGACGAGGGTCCGTGGCGCACCATGGCGCCAGCGGACCGCGGCGACCTCATCTACAAGCTCGCGGACCTCGTGGAGCAAAACATCGACGAGCTGTCGGCGCTCGAGGCGCTCGACAACGGCAAGCCGTTCACGCTGGCCAAGGGCGCGGACCTCGGCATCGTGGTCAAGACGCTGCGCTACTACGCGGGCTGGGCGGACAAGATCACGGGCGAGACGCTGCCGGTCTCGGGCCCCTTCTTCTCGTACACCAAGCTGGAGCCCGTGGGCGTGTGTGGCCAGATCATCCCGTGGAACTTCCCGATCCTTATGGCCGCCTGGAAGCTCGGCCCGGCGCTCGCGTGCGGCAACACGGTCGTGCTCAAGCCGGCGGAGCAGACGCCGCTGACGGCGCTGCGCCTGGGCGAGCTCATCGTCGAGGCCGGGTTCCCCAAGGGCGTGGTCAACATCGTTCCTGGCCCGGGCCCGTCGTCCGGCCGTCACCTGGCGCAGCACCCGCACGTGGACAAGATCGCGTTCACGGGCTCGACCGAGGTCGGGTACCAGATCATGCGCACGTCGCACGTGAGCAACCTCAAGCGCGTGTCGCTCGAGCTCGGCGGCAAGTCGCCCAACATCATCCTGGACGACGCCGACATTGACGAAGCGATCGCGCAGTCGCAGCTCGGGCTGTTCCTCAACATGGGCCAGTGCTGCATCGCCGGCACGCGCGTGTACGTGCAGGAGGGCATCTACGACGAGTTCGTGCGCCGGTCGGCTGAGGCGGCGGCCGCGCGCGCGGTCGGCGACCCGTTCGCCGCGGTGACGGAGCAGGGCCCGCAGGTCGACGAGACGCAGTTCAAGAAGATCCTCGGGTACATTGAGGAGGGCCAGAAGGAGGGAGCGCGGCTGGTCACAGGCGGCAAGCGCGTCGGCAACAAGGGCTGGTTCATCGAGCCGACCGTCTTCGCCGACGTGACGGACGACATGACGATCGCGCGCGAGGAGATCTTCGGACCTGTCATGTCCATCCTCAAGTTCAAGACGGTCGACGAGGTCATCGAGCGCGCCAACGACTCCAACTACGGCCTCGGCGCCGGCCTCGTGACCAAGAACATCGACAACGCCATCAAGATCTCGAACGCGCTGCGCGCCGGCACGGTCTACGTCAACTGCTACAACCAGTTCGACACGAACACGCCCTTCGGCGGCTACAAGGACTCGGGCATCGGCCGCGAGCTCGGCAAGGCCGGCCTGCACGCCTACCTCGAGAGCAAGACAGTCATCATCAAGCGCCCGGACGACTCTCTGCCGTAAGCTCGGACGTCGCCTACGGACGCTCAATGAGGCGCGTGCGCGCCTGTGTGTGTATGGGAGTGTCATTGTAGTGCAGGCTATGAATGAATGCGATCACTTTCCATTGTGCGTCTTCCGTCCACCCGCTGTAATCGCTTTGCTCATGGTAGTGCTGTAATAGCGACATCGGCATTGACAAAGGGACCAATTGTGGGTGCCCTAGGTATTCTCGTGTAGAACGGAGCAGACATGACCCTGTACGCCCGAGTAGTTGGTCCGTTCGCAAAGCAGAGCTCCTTCCCTCCACAGCCTTGCTGCCCAACAAACGCCATGCCGTGGACCAGACGCGTGGCATGAAGGGGAAAGACAACTAGACGTAGGGAGATTGACCCAATGTGGTTCAGCTGACGCATCAAGTACATAGTGTACGGTACACTGTACCGTATTGGAATATGATGTATCGTACTTGAACGAATCGATACAGTATAGTATTGCCACCTTGTATTCGCATTCACCATGCTTTCTTCAACATGGGGATCTTTTGTCCTGACTTGAAGTCAACCCCGATTTGTCAGGGTATTTCGGGAGCTTCGGCAGGCAACACCCCGCGCAAGCTACGACTAGCCCAACACACATTGCGTCAACCTTGTTCGGGGTGGCGGACGCTGCGCATCTCTCGAGATGACGAGCCGCAATTGAAATGGCTTGTGATGCAACCCGAGTCAGTCCGCTTGCCGCGGCAGCACGCAACGCTGTCCGTTCCACGCGGCCTCTTCTGCGCGCTGCCGATGTGCGTATTGTCCACTCTGCGTTGAGTTCTGAAGCTATTCGTTGCAATTGCGCACCACCGAAAGCGCCGTGTAAACGCAATGGTGTTGACAGATTGGTTCTTGAAGTGTACGCAGAAAAGAATGCGAATGGTGCACAGTACAATCGAAGTCACCCGGCTGCGGGATTATTCATGCATTTGATAGGCGGTCCTTCCTGAACACTGAGGGGCCGTGACTCGGGAGACTCCGCACAAACGAGATGTTATCCGATTGTGACCAGCCACTCGATCTCATGGAGATGGTCTTGATCGGTTTCAGCCCGGGTGAGCACTTGTGGACCACACGCTTGCCCCTCACTCAATCAGTAGAGCCACGTCAAGCGCAGGAGCTCGCCCACGTCTCTATGTCGGCTTAAACACGGCATTCGCTGCTGCAATCCGACGCGACGCGTTCTTGCTTGACCGCCGTGCATCCGGACACTTTGAAACTATCTTGCGTACAGTATACAAATGGTCATGAACGCGGATTGGTAATTCAGGGTATCCACGCGCGTTGGCGTGTTCTGCGATCCGGAGCCCATCCCCTTCGGGAAACACGGGCATCTGTTTCTCGTGTTGGGCGACAGGACACGGCGTTTCGTGAGCATAAACGATACAGTTCTTCCCAGCAAAAAAAAGAATGAGCGGGAACACGCCATTTGATCCGTACAGATATCCGGCAGTATACCGTCAGCTGTGCACTTTCATAATTCGAGCGATGCCCAAATTCCGAATCTGCCTTTGGCTCGTTCATTGCTTCGATGGCATGTGTGATGCAGGCATGTAGATCAGCAGACTGACGATGAGCGCGATCCCCCAACAACGCCGACATGTCACGGCCAGCGTGAGCACGATGCTTCCGATCGATTTATGCAGTAGTTGCTGTTGGTAATTTGCCCTTTTTATCAGGATTTGGCAGCCACTAAAGTGCATAGTGAAGTTTACTAATAGGAGGGATTCCGAGCGAGCAGAAAAGGCTAGTTATTGCTCGTTTGACGCACAAACTGGATCAATGCATAGATACACCCCTGACAACCGGCATCGCTGCTTTTATCTGGCAGCGATGACCTCCAATTCGGCAGTTTCCCCAAATATGCCATTTCTGTATACCAGGTATACACGGCTGAGTTCTCGGGACCGTATACTTCACACATCGAGCATTCACTCGCGTCCTGGCTATTGCCGCCATGGCTGAATGCTAAACATGATGCTGATGTGTTGGCGCGCTCTTCGCCTCTCACTTCGCGAAAGGATGCCGCATCCTGCGGGATGGTCCCAGCCAGTGTGGCTCATGCTCTCCGGCTCTGCTGTTCCCGGGTTCAGATGACGGCGTGTGCGATGAGCAAATTCAAATGAGCAGCCAGCGCTTGATCTTTTTCAGTCGGTACCTTGTAAGCAGCGGGGGTGTCGTGAACATTTGTGCAACCCCACTTTTGATGAACGAATAGTCACCATGTGGTCCGATATCAGGGGCGGTGGTGGCGCGCTCAAGCGCATCTGGTGTCACTGTTCCTGCTGGTCTGTGGACTCGACCGTCGGCTCCTCCAGCGCAGCTGGATGCGCGCGGATATAGCAGCTTGCCGAGCGAGTGATCGATGCCACGCATCCATCGGTGATGTGGCTATTGCCAAGCTGTGAGCCCACTTCACTTGTGCCCACTATGCAGGCAAACTTGTCGTGTTTGCCCCTTCCACCCATTCCGGCTCCGGTCGCCTCACTTCGCCACCATCCTACCAAGTTCTCGGGCTCATCAGCAATAGTGCGAGAAGATGGCTCTATTCGTGCCACCCTACAATGTCAACAGCAGTCTCCTACCGCACAAAGCGAAAAGCTCGAGCGCCATCGCACCACTTATCGACGCATAAAGTCATCGGGCTTCGACTCCTCCTTTGCCTCAAGGTTTTAGGTTTTATCCAAGCTTGCATAGCCCGGCCAGTCCCGGCTCCCCCTCCAAACATTCACCGCCTCCCCTACGGTACTTCTCGGCAGCTTTCCGTGTCCGTGTGTCTGCGCACACAGTTCCCAGCGACTCATTATCGAATTCGCCCCGCGCCGCGCAGGTCTCTCCCTCTCACCGCCGTCTCGCTGTCCCGATGGCCTCGCTCTCGCCCCGCACGTCGCAATACGCGCACTCGCACACGCCGGCCGACGTGCACCACCAGTTCCACGTCAAGGAGGACGAGCGCGTGCTGCAGCTGTGGGAAAAGGTCTTCGAGGTCTGCCGCGTGCTCTCGTACTTCTTCGGCTCGGCGCTCTTCCTGGTCGGCTCCATCTTCTTCTACCCCAAGTACTCGGTCATGTACGACGGCCAGGGCGGCGTGTTCGGCAGCTGGGCGTTCGTCGTCGGCTGCATCTGCTTCTTCTTGGGCGCCAACCTCGACTTCATCAACATGGTGCGCTTCAACCACGGCGGCGCCGTGCGCCGCACGCTGCGCGCTTACAACGCGCTGTGCTACTTTATGGCCGCGTCGATCTTTATCCTCGGCGCGCTCTACTTCCTGCCGTCGTGGTACCCCAAGGCGCCGGAGCTCGGCTGCTGGAGCTTCGTCGTCGGAAGTATCCTCTTCTGCGCCGCCGCGCTCGTGGACATTGTGTTCATCTGCATGACGCACGACGACCCGCGCGTGTCGGGCTTCAAGATCAGCAACATCGTGTGCTGGGGCACGGTCGCCGCGCTCGGCACGTTCGTCGGCGCGCTGCTCTTCACGATCGGCAGCGTCTACTACCTACCCAAGTACATCGCGGTCGCGGACGCGCAGAAGGCCGAGGACAACATGTACCGGTCCATCAACTACTACACCATCGGGAGTGTGTTCTTCGTCATCAACTCGCTGGCGCTCATCCCGGACGTCGCGGACGCCTTCCGCGCCGGCAAGGGGGCCTCGTCCTCCAAGCTGTGTGCCGCCGTCGAGAGCAAGGTATAAGTTAGGAGAGTCTCTCCGTCGTGTCGTCGAGTATGAGTATTGGACGCAGTAGCGTCGCAGGCGCGCGGGATCGGAACTCGCAAGCCGGGCAATTTAAAGTATAAAGGCTTGTGAAACACCCCTGACATCGTGGCGACCAGTTATTCGCGACTATTTAGTCGTTAGTGATGCATTTCGAAACGGTTTCGCGTGTCAAAGTCCCCGCTGACAGTTTCGCCGTCACGTCCCAGATCTTGAAACGGGCGTCAAGTGGCGCATGTACAATGAGAATGAGTCATACAGTACTTCGAAGTACTGTTCATCCGAATAAGTCGATGTCACTGGTACATGTACCAGGGAATACATGTACGACAGCGCGGCACCCCCTGAGCTTAGAATCGGAGGCTTGCGGTGCAGCGCGATCTTAGTTGTCTCTCGTTCTGCTCGGCGGGACACTGCCTTGCAGATGGTGCCCTTGATTTCTAAAGACTCACCTGACTTTGTACCATGTTGCATCGCATTTTGAAACGAGCCCGTAGCTCTGTCTCGATAAAGTATCCAACCACTCCACATGTCGAATTCACCAAAATAATCACAGGATTGCCTCCACCACTCAATCCGAACCGCACGCGTTCATGTCGCGCCAAGGTCGCGCCAAGCGCCGCGGGGCTGCCGACCAATAAGACCTCTTCGGCCCAAAGCGTCCAAAGCAGCAGCAGACGCCTCGAGCAGTCAGCCGGTTCGCGATGGACGGGCGCAAGCGCAAGCTGGACCTGGGCGACGCCAGCGGCGGCGGCAGAAAGCGCAAGAGCCGCTTCTCGGACGCGCCGCCTGCCGCCGCCTCGCCGGAGCGCAACCCGCTGACTGGCGCCGCCTTCTCGGACCGGTACCGCGCGCTGCTAGCCACGCGGCAGAAGCTGCCCGTGTACAACTTCCTGCGCGAGATCGAGGCCGGCGTGCGCGCGCACCAGGTGATCGTGATAGAGGGCGAGACGGGCAGCGGCAAGACGACGCAGATCCCGCAGTTCCTGACCCACCTGATGCTGGCGGACGGGCAGAGCCGCATGGTGGCGTGCACGCAGCCGCGGCGCGTGGCCGCCATGAGCATCGCCAAGCGCGTGGCCGAGGAGATGGACGTCGCGCTGGGCCAGGAGGTCGGCTACACGATCCGGTTCGAGGACGTGACGAGCGCCAAGACCAAGCTGCGCTTCCTCACGGACGGCATGCTGCTGCAGCACGCCATGGCGGACCCGCTGCTGTCCAACTACTCGGTCATCCTGCTCGACGAGGCCCACGAGCGCACGCTCAGCACGGACATCCTCTTCGGGCTGCTCAAGGAGGTCATGCCCAAGCGGCCGGACCTCAAGGTCGTCGTCATGTCGGCCACGCTCGACGCCGAGAAGTTCCAGCAGTACTTTGACCACGCGCCGCTGATCCGCATCCCGGGACGCACCTTCCCCGTCGAGGTCTTCTACACGCCCGAGCCGGAGCGCGACTACCTCGAGGCGGCCGTGCGCACGGCCGTGCAGATCCACATCTGCGAGCCCGAGGGCGACGTCCTGCTCTTCCTCACGGGCCAGGAGGAGATCGAGAACGCCTGCAAGCAGATCCGCGCCGAGGCGGACGGGCTCGACGCGTCCAAGCACGGGCCGCTGGACGTCTACCCGCTGTACTCGACGCTCACGCCCCAGCAGCAGCAGATGATCTTCCGCGACCCGCCCAAGCCGCGCTTCCCGGGCGGCCCGCCCGGCCGCAAGATCGTCGTGTCCACCAACATCGCCGAGACGTCGCTGACGATCGACGGCATCGTCTACGTCGTCGACCCGGGCTTCTCCAAGCAAAAGGTGTACAACCCACGCATCCGCGTCGAGTCGCTGCTCGTGTCGCCCATCTCGCGCGCGTCGGCCAAGCAGCGCTCGGGCCGCGCGGGTCGCACGCGCCCGGGCAAGTGCTTCCGCCTGTACACGGAGCAGTCGTTCAAGCGCGACCTGGAGGAGCAGACGTACCCCGAGATCCTGCGCTCCGAGATGAGCGGCGTCGTGCTGACGCTCAAGCAGCTCGGCATCGACGACCTCGTGCACTTCGACTTCATGGACCCGCCGGCGCCCGAGACGCTCATGCGCGCGCTCGAGATGCTGCACTACCTCGGCGCGCTGGACGACGAGGGAGACCTGACGACGCTCGGCCAGCAGATGGCCATGCTGCCCGTGCTGCCGCCGCTCGCCAAGATGCTCATCTCGTCGGCGGCGTACCAGGTGCCGCAGGAAGTGGCGACGATCGTCGCGATGCTCTCGGTGCCCGAGCCGTTCGTGCGGCCCAAGAACGACGCCAAGGCCGCGAACGAGGCCAAGGCCAACTTTGCGCACGTCGACGGCGACCACCTGACGCTGCTCAACGTCTTCCACGCGTACAAGCTGAACAACTGCGACCCGAACTGGTGCTACGAGAACTATTTGAACCACCGGTCGCTCGCGAGCGCCTCGAACGTGCGGGACCAGCTGATCCGCAACATGAAGCGCCACGAGATGCCGACGCAGTCGACGCTCGACATCCAGTCGCCGCACTACTACCCGAACATCATCAAGGCGCTCGTCTCGGGCTTCTTCATGCAGGTGGCGCACAAGGAGGCCGGCGGGCAGTACGTGACGGTCAAGGACAACCAGGTGGTGCACCTGCACCCGTCCTGCGTGCTGGACGACAAGCCCGAGTGGGTCGTCTACAACGAGTTCGTGCTCACCAGCCGCAACTACGTGCGGCTCAACACGCGCATCCACGGCGACTGGCTCGTCGAGATCGCGCCGCACTACTACGACCTGTCCAACTTCCCGGAAGGCAACACCAAGCGCGAGCTCGAGATGTTGTACCGCCGGATCGGCTCTCGCTCCAAGCGGTAAGTGCCTCCAGTGATTCACGGCACGCGCGCGATGGACTGGATCACTCGTATCCTCTTCAGACTCTTCTCTCCGTTCGTTCGTTCGAGCTCCTTGCATCCTTTCAATAGACATCAGCGAATCCCAACAGCGAGCATGAATAGTCGTCGTCGCGTACATACCTGCATGGCGAACGTTGCTGCCGGTCTACCGACGCTGCAGCGTTCGCAGCTTGTGTGTCCGCAGCCGCTTGGTGCCGACGCCGCGCGCGCGACGCAGCTCTGTCTTCCGGGTCGTGCTGCTCCCGCGGTCATTCGTGGACGCGATGGCGTCCACAAGGCCGCGCTCGGCCTTGGACGGCGCGAACTTGCCAGCCAAGACGGCGCTGTCGCGCAGGTCCTTGATCGGGTTCTTGTGGCGCTTGGCGTTCTCGATCGTGGTCGCGAGGGCCGAGTCGTACTTGGTCACGAGGCTCGTGACCAGCCCGCCTTCTCCTGCGCGGCCGGTGCGGCCGGCGCGGTGCACGTAGTCGACAGCAGACGTCGGGAAGTCGAACATGACGACGTGCCTGACCGCTGGGAAGTCGAGTCCTCGCGCCGCCAGGTCCGTGCAGACCAGCAGGCTCGTCGCCTCGTCCTTGGAGAACTGGTCGATTGCCTCGTGCCGGCGAGCAGCGGGCATCTCTCCGTGGAGACACACCGTGTGGCCGACGCCGTGCTCCCTCAGCATGTGCTCGGTCGAGCGGACGCTCGCGGCGTTCCGGCAAAAGACAATGGTCTTGGCGCGCTTCTGCTTGTGCAGGTGCAGCACCTCTCGCAGCGCCGAGTGCTTGACGTCCGGGCTGACGCGGACGAACTCTTCGCGGACGGCGGTCGGCGTCTGGTGCACGTTCGCCGCGCTGACGAGCCGCAGGTCGCCGAACTTCTTCTTGAGCACCTGGTCGAGCGGCGGCCGGATGGTCGCCGCGACGAGGATCGTCTGGAGCGAGGCACCGCGCTTGGCCGCGCTCTGCTGCACGGGCCCGAGGATGGCGTCCAGCTCCTTGCGGAAGCCCATCTTGGCGTCGAAGAGCGTGTCGGCCTCGTCCAGCACGATGGCATGGACGCGCGAGAGGAAGAACTCGCCGTTCTTGATGCTCTTGGCCAGTCTACCGGGCGTCCCGACCACCAGGTCCAGCCGCCGCGAGAGGCTGCGCAGCTGCACGCTCTTGCGCTCGCCGCTCGTGACGGTCGCCGTCGCGAACTTGGCCGAGTGCGCGAGCTTCTTGGCCACGTCCGAGATCTGCAGCGCCAGTTCCCGGCTCGGAACGACCACGAGCGCGCGCGGGCGGCCGACCGGCGCCTCCGTGGCTTCCTTCGCCGCCTGTGACGCGTTTTGCAGCCTCGCGAGGCGCTCCTCGGCCTCCTGCCGCAGGAACTGCTCGACCAAGGGCACCAGGTACGCCAGCGTCTTGCCCGTGCCCGTCTGCGCCGTGCACAGCACGTCGTGGCGCTCCAGGATCGTGCGCGCGCTCTTCTCCTGGATGCTCGTGGGCGAGTCGATCTGCATCTCGCGCAGCGCCGCAGCGATGCGCTCGTCCACGCCGAGCGCCGCGAATCCAGAGCTTCCAGAGCGCGCGGAGCTCAAGCCGCGCGAGAGCGGAGACGCCGAGGCGGAGCAAGCGCGGAGGGAGGAGGAGGAGCACGCGGAGATGCAGGAGGAGCCGCTGGTGACGCGCAGGAGGCCGCGCGAGGCCGCGACGAGCGTCGAGCGGCGGCGGAGCAGCAGCATCGCGGCGTCGATGGTGCAACTTGGATCGGATGGACCCAGAGAGTGGGTACGCACCGTGTTTTGGTAAGTTGGTCCTTCTGTTGAGGATAGTGGAGTGACGAAACACGGTGAGGTATGAGTTTGATGATCCAAATTACGGTATATATGAATAGTGACGGGCACTCGGCGCTTATCCAAGAGTTGAAGAGTGTGAATCATGGCGAGTTCAAAGTTCCAGCCGCACACTGGACGCGCAACGAGCCACACTAGCGGGTCGCTAGTGTGGCTGGTAGCAGCGCGTGTCTGTTCCGAGAGCCTGAGGCGGGCTGAATCTGCGTGCAGGCTGGATTGGCGCCGGTGTAATGCACAGTTTTATCCCGTCAGCAGCGCTGAGGTCTTGGAGAGTTGCTGCGCTCCATGTCGAGACACCATAGGGCTTGGCAGTAGTTGCGCTACGCAACTTGCGTGATATCAGTGTCTTGATAGTGTACGTAGCTTGCCAGTGCCCGGGGATCCCCGCTGCGCACGCTGCGTACTCCACAACTGGACGACTGGTGTTGCCACCATGTTTTTGTGTGAGAAAAATTGCCCTCAGCTCGATTGGCGATCTGGAAACCGCGGGAATGCACGCCACCAAGCAGCCATTTGTTAGACGGGGCTCTACACATTATGGATCATACGAATGGCACCACAAACGACTGCTCACGCTGCGCCGAGAATGCAAGGCAAAGCCATTGAACGACAGCAGAAGGCGCGATCTTGGTGGTCTTCAAAGATGCCTCTTGATCTCAACGACGAACGACTGAATCCGTCTACACTGCGAGCGCTCGGCCGGTCGTCGACACTACGACGAGCTCCGCGCCGGTCGAGCGGCCGACGACACCACGTCGGCCTCAACACCACGAGACTTGAGCACAAATCGGGCGGCCGAATCCCGGAGCGCAGGCGGGAGAACGGGCTGCTGCTGTATTGTCGAACCACACGTGGAGAGCCTTAGTCGCTGGCCGCCGAGTCCATTCGCGCCATGGACTTCAGTAGATGAAGACACTTGCCATGGCTTCAACTTGCTACCTGGGCCGCCGTAAGTAACTCGCGCAGCGTGTCAATTTGTAACTTTACCACGCGACTACAGTATGTACGCGTTGAGTGAACGACCGACCGACCGAGCAGCGGTCCCGCGACGAGAAAAAAGCCGGAGCAAAAGTCAGAGTGTGTGTCGTCCTGTCGTGTACCGTAGGTCCACCCTCTCTCCCAACAATCCCGAGGTTTTTCACGCGCCTTGACCCGCGTGTACCGAGGTTTTTACCTTCCCTTGCCCCGCCTTTCTCGTAGAGCAAGCGCAGCACACATGTACGCGGCGGCCTTCTTTCCGCCTCGCCAAAGTCGGAAAGCGCGCCTACCGCCCGAGTCCGAAGCGGACGCCTGCCGGTCCTCCCCCTTCCTTCCTTCCCCCCGCCCGCCCGCCCCCCCCGCGTGACCGCCCGCCCCCGCGCGCCGCCGCTAGCTGCTAGCTGACGACCAACCCGCGCGTCTGAGCCATGTACTCGTCATACTGGAAGCCCCAGGACGGGCGCGAGTCCAACGTCCTGACGGACCACCAGGCGCTGCACCGCGATGAGGCCACACACAAGAGCATGCAGTCGGACGAGACGAAGCTGCGCCCGCTGGACCTCGAGACCATCATGTCGTCCAAGGCCGCCGTCAAGTACTGGTACCTGCACCGCCCCAAGACGATGGAGTACGTGCACAAGAACGCGACCAAGATCCAGTCGGTCGGCCGCGCCTTTGCCGTGCGCCAGCTCCGGAAAAAGGTCGGTACTACAGTACTGCGCGTCCTCTAAAGCGTCTAGTAGTAGTGAGTATAGGGATCGGTGGGAGTCGATACTGACGCTGTGTGGTGCACGCAGTATGGCGCCGAGTACGTGGCCGAGATGGCGCGAGCCCACGACGAGAAGTTGCAGAGGGAGAAGCTGAAGGACCTCACGCCCGAGGAGCGCGCGGCCAAGGAGCTGGACGACGCCGCCTACGACGCGCGCGTGGAGGAGTCGCGCCGCCTGCGCCGCGAGCAGATCGAGCGCGAGCGCCTGGCCGAGGAGGAGCTGCGCAGGAAGCAGGCCGAGGAGCGCGAGGAGCGCTACCTCGCGGCGCAGGCTCTCGCCGCGGAGGAGGCGCGCATCGCTGAGGAGAAGCGCATTCAAGAGGAGAAGGAGGCGCGTGCGCTCGCGGAGGAGCGTGCTCGTCTTGCCGAGGAGCAGCGCATCATTGATGAGCAGCGAGCTCGCGAGGATGCGGAGCGCTTTCGCCTTGAGGAGGAAGAGCGTCTGCGCAAGGAGGAGGAGGCTCGCCTTCTGGCCGAGGAAGAAGCCCGCATCGCGGCGCTGGAAGCCTTGCGGATCGCCGAGGAGGAGCGCGAGCGCGAAGAGGAAGAGCGCCTGCGCAGGGAGGAGGAGGAGCGCCAAGCCGATCAGGAGCGTCGGCGCCTCTTCAAGGAGGCTGCGGCGCTGAAGGCCGCTGAGGAGGCCGAGCGCCTTCGCGTCGAGCACGAAGCCGAGCAGGAGCGTCTGCGTCTGGAAGAAGAGGCTGAGCAGGAGCGCATTCTCCAGGAGCAGGAGCGCATTCGCGAGGAAAAGCGCCAGCGACGTGAGCGCGAGCAGGCGGCTGCTGCGGCTGCCGCCCAGCGCGCGGCCGAAGAGGCGGAGCGTGCTCGTCTTCTGCGCGTCGAGGCCGAGAAGAACGAAAAGTATGAGCAGTCCTTGTCCAAGGATGTACCTGTTCTTGTCAAGCGCCGCGGACCTGGCCGTGTGGTCAACTACGACAAGGAGAACGAGACGTACTCTGTCCGCCTAGACAACGCCATGGGTGGCATGACCATCACGGCGAACAGCAGCGACGTCCACCTCGACGACGACCGCATCCTGTCGCCTCGAACTAAGGTCGACACACCCTTCGGCACGGGCGAGATCGTCGGCCTGGACCCCCACGTTGGCTGCTACGCCGTCAACACGGAGATCAAGGCGCCGGAGGGAGAGCAGTTCCTGGCATTCGTGCAGATCAACGACATCAAGGTGCACCAGGAAGAGGAGGAGGAGCGCGCGATCGTCGAGAACCCGTCGTTGCCGAGTACGTACCCTGCTTTACTGTTGGTGAGAGGATTGGGGATCGTTGGTTGCTGACATGTCGTTCGCTCTCAGTTCCCAATGAGATTGGTCTCGTGTCGGCGCGCATTGTGGACAGCCGCGTCGTGAACCGCACTGGCAATAAGTTTATTCAGTACAAGCTCGAGATCCGCACGAACAACTACGGCACGGTCTACTGCTGGAAGCGCTACAGCACCTTCCGGTACGTTCAACGGCGGCTGCATCTACCTGCTTCACATGGCGCAAAGCGTTCTAACTCGTATGCGCCATGATTTCCAACAGGATGCTGTGCGATCGCCTCGTCAAGGAGGCCGGTGTGCGCCGCAAGGATATCCCTGAGCTGCCCCATCGCCACATTCTCGGCAACTACTCGCAGAAGACGATTGACGAGCGCGCGGAAAAGCTCAACCTGTTCCTGACCGCCGCCGTGCGCGCCGAGCACTTGCAGTGGGGTATCCGCGTGGACGACCAGATCGCGGTGTACAAGCGTCGCGTCAAGCGCACGACGCAGGCTCCACCTCCGAGCTCGAGCTCGAGCACGAGCTCGAACTCGCGCACGAACGGCGGCGGCTCGCGCAGCATTTTCTCGCGACGGCGGTAACTGAATAGTGCAGGACTGGGTTTGCGCCAGCCGGCTGGCACGTTGCGAGCACCGACCGAGTCGCGGGAGGACGCTGAAGAAGAAGAAGAAGCACGAGCGCGTTCTGTGCGTCGATCCCGGTCGGCGCGGCTCGCTGCGCTCCTGTAGGTGAGTATCGCGTGGATAAAGACGAGTGACGGGGACTGGGCCGAGTCTTTCCCGTTGGCAGGCTTGCTCGGCCCAGTCTCCACGGTGGAAATACCTTTTTTACATAGAGAAGTGCCGTTCGCGCACTTTGGCTGGCGTCCGAACTGCTGCGACTCGGGACTCGCGGCAAACACGAGATGTGCAGATGAGAGGAGACGAGCGCGTGAGTGTTTGGATGGACGTGAGGGGTGTGTGATGTATTCTCGCTGGGGTATGCTGCAGGTTCCACGTCCGTCGCAGTCACACAACGACTGGCTCATTCGAGACGCAGCAGGCAATCGAGCGAGCATCAAGCGACTTGGACCGCGGCCGGACACGACGCCTCAAGACCCGACTCGCGGCCGGTGGACGCAGCGGCGGCGGCGTCCTCGGTCTCGCGCCAAGCGGCGATCATCTGCTTGCGGTACGCGCGCACCTCGTGCTTATTGTACTCGTACCGGTTGAGCGGGTTGAAGCAGGCGCCGGCGCAGCCGTCGCAGACGTCCGAGTGGCACGGCACGGCGTTGCGCGCGCACTCGCAGCCGCCGGCGGCCGTCTGGCAGTTCTTCTCCTCGCTCGCGACCGCCTTGGCGAGCGCGAGCAGCTCCGGCCGGCCCAAGCCGTGCGTGGCCTCGACGCCGCGCTCGTGCAGGAAGGCGGCCAGCTTGCGCGCCGTCATCTTGGCGACCTTCTTGACGAGGTCACCGCACGAGCAGCCGCACGCGCCGTCGCGCGAGTCGCGGATCTTGGCGAACTCGTCGAGCTGCTCGATCGACACGCACGCAAAGTCGGGCGCGTCCAGCGGCGCGTCGTCGATGGCGACGAACGCGTCGCTCATGGCCTGCAGCGCGGGCGACATGGACACGGAGCCCTTGCGCCGGCGGCCCGAGTGCTGGCGCTGGCCGTGGTCGGGCTTGGCCGGCGGAGAGCTCGACGGTTCGCACGTGAAGAGCAGCTTGCGCTCGCGCTCGCTCAGGCGCGAGAAGAGCGGGTTGTCGACGCCCCGGCGGTAGTCGAACTGCCGCGTCTCGCCCTCGCGCACGAGCGCGCGCTGCGGCTTGGGCAGCTCCTTGGCGCGCGCCTCGAGCGCCTCGGCCTTGAGCTGCTCGCGCTCGAGCACGCTGCCCAGTTGCACGTCCGCGACCTTGGCGCCGAGCCCGAGCGCCCACGTCCCGTCGTACGGGACGGCGCCGCCGCCGCCAGGGAAGCGCTCGAACTCGCGCGCGCTCACGTGGCCCCACAGCACGCGCTTCTTCCCGCCGAGCGACACGGACCGCGGCTTCTTGCTGCTGTTGCCGGCGCGCAGACTACCGCCACCACCACTAGAGCTCCCGCTTGGGCTCGAGCCATTCGCAGCGCGCGACTCGGGAGCCGACGGGAGGTGGAGGCTCTTGCTACGCGCCTTCTTGCGCTTGTGCTTGCCCTTGCTCTTCTTCTTGGACGCCGTCGAAGTCGCTGTCGGCTGCGGCTCGGCCTCTAGCTCACCCAGCGGACGCTTCTCCTCGGACGCGGCGTCCCAATCGCCCTCCTGCTCGCCGACACTAGCGCTATTGGCGTCCGCCGCGCTGGGTATCCTCACATCCGAGTCGACCGCTTCCGGTTCAGCATCCGCTTGCGCTCGTATCCGCAGGCACTCGGGGCGGTGCGCGGGCCACGCACGCTTCTGGCACTCGCGGCCGCAGAAGTGGACCGCTCGGCAGCCTCCGCAGCGGTTGGCGACGCCGTGCGCGCCGCACGCGAGGCAGCGCCGGCTCACGCGCGGCTCGGCGGCTCCATCCCCTGCCATATAGCACAGGGCTTCGCTTGCTTGGTCGTACTGTAAACAGGGAAGGCGGACGCGTCCGACGGGGCCGGAGAAGGACTGCGGACGGAACGGGTCGGCTGTGGAGCAGCAGACACGTCGGCAGCTACGGTAATGGGCGCGTTCGGGCAGCAGGAAGAGCGCGCGAGCGTCGACCAGGTCGCCGCTTGTGAAGTGGCGTCGCTTTGAAGCCGAGGACGACGGGTGACGGATCGTTTTTGCGCGTCGGCTGGTGATGCGCATGCAGCAAAACCTCTACATTCGTATATTGACAATGGTGACGCTTGGATTTCGAGAACAGTGGAAACTCAACATCATCACAATTGTAAACTAATTGAAACAGACGAAACTGTATATTCACGATCCCTGTTAAACATGGACATAATTATATCATGCGTTCGTGGAGGTGATCACGTTGACAGCGATTCCACAAGAAAACACCGCGAACTGCATTTGCCGCGATAAAGCGCAGTAGTCGAGCTGCGCATGGCGCCGCCCGTGAGCGAGCAGCCGCGCCGCAGCCGCCGCAACTCGACGCGCGACCGCGAGAAGGCCGAGCTGGCGGCGCTGCGCCGGCTCGCGGCCGAGCTTAATGCGCACCTAAGCGGCCTTAAGAGCGCGCATTCGAGCGCCGTCCGGCCGGCGAGCGGCGCGTGGAGGCGCGTGGCGGAGCGCCAGCGACTCGCCACGTGCGCGGCGGAGCGCAGGAACCGCCGGCTGATGGCGCTCGCGCAGCGCAACACCGAGTGGGTCGAGCGCCTGTGGGAGCTGCTGCGCGAGACGCGGGGGCCGCGCCGCCAGCTGCCAGACAGCGCGCCGATCTCGTCTTCGTCCCGGGACGCGGCGGTTTTCCGCAGGCTCAAGAGCGACGCGGAGCTCGCGGGTTGTCGAGCGACCGACGTGTTCGCCGCGCAGGGCGTCCGCTTACGGGATAGTGGCGTTGGTACTACGATAGGAGAGGCTGGGGAGCGGTGGGCGTTCGCGACGGACGTCGCAAGCGGCAGCTGCCGGCTCATCGGCGTGCGTCACGTCCCGTTCGACTTGCTCGCGACGTCGGAAGCCGTGTGGGCGGCGCTGGCGACGCCGTTCGACCAGTTCTGCAGCAGTATGGAAGGCGGATCGACGGTCTTAGGCTCCAACGACGGAGTCCTGACTGGCGTGTCGTCCGTGTTGCAGACTGCGGCGCGGTCTCACGACGCGTATGCGGCGAAGCTCATCGCTCGTCTACCACTGGACGATGCCGGCGAGCGGTCGTGCCGCGTTGAGAATTACATCGTCGTGGAGAAGCTGCGGGAAGAAGACTCGCGCGGACGTAGCAGTCTGTTTGTGTGGCGCATGCTGAGCTCTACCGGCGGGCAGGAGAGCTCGTACACGGTCGAGTACAACGACGTCATGTGGGTCGCCGTGTCCAGTCATCCCGGGTCGGGGCTCGAGTCTACGATTGCGGTTGTGGCGCACGCGCAAGTCCACTCTGTGGGGTCGGAACGAGCCGCAGAGTTTGACGACGTGAAGCGCAAGTTCCAGACGGCCATGCTCGGAGAAGTCGAGCCGTGCACCAAGGTGGTGCTCGACATGGCCGAGAACTCGCTCGTTGACGGTGCCATGGGGAGGCATTTGCCTGCAGACACGGTCGTAGTCGCTGTGTGACGAGTATCGGCAGCAAACTCGACTGGAGTACCAGCAAGCACTAATCAGTGTGTGTTCTCGTCATTGAGTACGTGTTCAGGGCACTTTCAACTCGTGATCCGAGCTGTTTAGACTGACCTACACGACGGCTTGACTACTAGGCGAGTTGCCTAGACAATACTCGTCGGGTTCTTCGTGGCCGCCTCAGCGAGTTCCTTGATGGAGCGGAAGTGGACCGAGGGGAAGAACTCGTCGCGGTCGCGCTTCACCTTGTCCTGGTCGAACTTGCAGGCCCCGGTCGGAGCCATGAGCCTCAGCTCTCCAACGTACATTTGCTCAATGGACTGCTGAGCGCGTGCGGTAGCAACCGCCGCCTCAACTTCGGCGACGGTCTCGTACTTGACCTCAAAGTCAGACCACCCGCCGGCAGTCTTCATCACTTGCGCGATCTCGTTCCACGTCGTTTCTTCCCCCTGCATGTACGTGTGGTGGCGCCACTTGTTGGGGCTCTTGACCAGCTCTGCGACGGCCTTGGCCACATCGCGAGCACTCGTGAGCGAGAACTTCTCGTCGCCCGTGCCCGTGACGACCATGGACTTGCTGTCATAGATGACGGCGAACATGTCGCCAAAGTTCCGGTGGTGGCGGTTCTGGGGCGGCACGACGTAGTCGGCGACCCAACCGAGAGAGACGACAGTCCACTCGACCTCGCTCTGCCGCTCCAGCGCCTCGCGAACGACCGTGCTCGCATAGAAGACGGACTCTGGCGGCTCCGCGTGCTCCTCCGAGTTGGCGCCGAACTCGGACGGGATGAATCGCTTGCACTTGGGCGAGCGTTTGCACGCCTCGATCATCGCGAGCTGCTTGGCCACGAAGCTCGGCGACATGTCCACGATGGTGCTCACGAGCGCGTCGCAGTCAGATAGAAGGGGGGCCATCTGCTCCGCAGACGTGTAGTCGGTCAGGCGCTGCTCGACGACGCCGGGCATACCGTCGAGCGTCGGCTTGTGCGAGCGCGTGAGAATGACGACGTCATGCCCGGCGCGCGGCAGCTCGTCGAAGAAGTACTTGGCAAGGGACCCCGTTCCTGCGACAGCGATGCGCATGATTGCTTGGAGAAGGAGGAGAGGACGGTGGCGTTGAAGGTGGCAAGCTTGGAGTGTTGGCTTGACACGGCGTGTTTGGAAGTGAGTCGGAGGGAGCATAGTGCTTCGCGGTCGGTCGAGGGCGCGGCTGGGGCAGAGTGTTGTGCTGGTGTGAAGGAGGAGAAGAAGAAGAACAACAAGGGCGTGAGTAAGCCACGAACAAGATCAGTCAGAGAGCCGCCGATGATGAAGAGCACTGTGACTAATACGACGATTCGTCATCGAGGCTTCAACGTGTTTACCATTTTGCGAACTGCCCTTACCAACGCGGTGACTCATACTGGTACACAGTACCACCACGGACGAGCTTATAGCTCTTTCGTCCACGGTACAATACACTCCAGTTCTTCTATTATGGTGATGTAAGGTACTCTGTCGCTGTTTGCTCGCCGCGATCTATCCCGCCCCAACCCAAAACGCGCGCCATTCCTCGCCGCGGCCAGTGGTTCGCTCCTCCGTTCGCTCCGCCGCCGCTAACGCCGCCGCCAGCCCGCGTGATCCCCTGCCATTACCTGCTCATAGCCATGGCGGAGCCGAACGACAAGCTGAGCTCGCTGTTCGCCAAGAAGAAGAAGAACAAGAAGAGCACGACAAAGAACGCCAACGTGATCGCCAAGGAGATCGCCGACGCCGAGAGCGCGCCCGCCAAGGCGGCGGCCAAGACGGCGGCCAAGGCGCCGGACGCGTCACCGCCCAAGGCGCAGGCATCCCCGTCGGCGGCCGCGGCGGCTGCGGGCAAGAAGCTGTCGGAGCTGACGCTCGGCGGCAAGGAGGACGCCGACGAGCGGCAGGCCTTCCAGTGGGCCAAGCAGCCCAAGAAGTACAAGAACCTGGGCGAGCCCGTACGTGGCTCTCTCTCTCTATATAGCTTTTACGCTCTGTCAGTGTTGATAGTATAGGCGTGGGCTGACCGGATGGGTGTGGCGGACGACAGGAGGGCGTGGCGCGCACGTGGGAGGAGCAGGAGGCGCGCAACCGCACGTCGCGCAGGCTGCAGCTCGACAGCGAGCGCGCGTTCCCCACGCTGGGCGCGGACGCGACCAAGGCGCACCTGAACAGCATGAAGGCGCCGACGGCCAAGGCGGTGACCACCAAGAACGCCTGGTCCTCGCTCGACCACGACGAGGACTCGGACTGAGCCTGGGCCTCGTCGCCAGCACAAGAACCGACTCGATCGATACTTACACACACACAACCGCTGCCTTGGTAATGAACTGCAAGATGCACGACTGCTAGCTGCGCACGTCGTGGCCTACGAGGCCAGGGAAGACGCACCCGAGATACGACGAGTACCCGTGGGGCGAGGCGCTCTGCACGGCGTTGCCATCGCTGTAGATGAGGTCGAAGCCACCGACGTGCCGTGCGTCCGCCGCGTCGCCGCGCTTCCCATCCAGGTCGAGCACGTCCAACGTGTCCTGCACGAGCTTCGTCTTGAGCGCGTAGTCGGCGTCCGTGTCTGCGGTGAGCGACGGAGACGCGTTCACCTCGACCAGCCACGGCTTGAGGCCGCTGTCGACGAGCACGTCGTACCCGTACAGCTCGAAGCAGTGGCGATCCTGGATGATGACCGGCTGCACAGCCAGCAGGGAGCGCGTTATGACGTCCTGGATGTCGCGGAACAGCCTGTCGACGCGCTCGACGCCGTGCTTGCTCACGAGATGGAACTTGAGCGCATGCAGCGCCCACTTGCACCCGAGCTGCTCGTCGTAGCGCGCCGCTGTCTTCTGCACCGCAGCGTTCGTCAGGTGCATCAAGAGGTTGTCCATGTCCCGCTTCTCGGACGAGTAGCGCGCGTTGGAGAAGCGCGCAAAGCCCGCGCGGTAGATCCAGAACGTGAGCGGCGAGAAGCTCGTGACCAGCGCGTACAGCCGCAGGTCGAACTTCTTGCCGCCGACCAGGTACGGGCTCTCGACGTACTTCTGCGCAATGTACGTGTCGGCCGTCTTGGCTGCGAGCGCGCTCTTGCCCTCCTTCTGCCAGTCCGGGTCGCGCTTCCACTCGCTGATGTCGCTGAGCTTGTCGAACAGGAAGATGCCGCGGCCCTGCGCCTTACCGATCGGCTTCATGATCCACCGACCGCTGTTGCCGGTGCCCGCGCGCTTGAACTCCTCCAGGAACATGCCGTACTCTTGCGGCAGCACGAACGTCGGCGTCCAGAAGTCGAACCGCTCTGCCTCTCGCCGGGACGCCGCCTCTGCGCTGCAATGGGTCGTCACTGGACTCTACAGTGCCATCCATTGACGACCGGCAATGCGCACAAACCTGCGCTGCAGCTGCTTCCTGGCGCGCTTGAGGTTCTTCACGAGCAGATCCTTGCGCGTGAGCTCGTAGTGGTTCTGGAAGTGGTTGATGCGCTGCCAGAACAACACGCCGACCCCGTCAGAGCCTCCTGCACTGCGAATGCACTGCATACACTCGAGATAAAGCCAACCTGGTGCGCTTGCAGTGGCGTGAAGGCGTCCAAGTGCTCGCGCACCCAGCCGACGTCCGCCCAGTGCAGGTCCCAGTCGAACTCGCTGTCCGTCTCGACCCACCCGCGCTGCGCCTCCAGCACGTCCAGCACCGTGTTGCGCAGCGACGTGCGGAAGCGCACGGCTCGCCGCCGAGCGCCCACCGCGTTCTCGCGGCTCTCCGGCCGCCGGTCCGCCATCGTCTTGGCGAGCTATGCGATCTCGGATCCTGCGTCTTTTCGGGTCCCTCCGATGGTCGAATCATGTGGACAACGCCATTTTTGTAGAACTGGCGTGGTCCACCTTATACAAAATAAAATATAGTGTGGTTCACATGGTGTAGTGTTTCGTCCCCTAGCTGAACAACCGCGCGGCTTCGTGTCAAAGCGCAGCTCGAAAGCACGGGAGCACCATGGCCGGTCCCAAGTACTCGGTGCTGCTGCCGACGTACAACGAGCGCGAGAACCTGCCGCTCATCGTGTGGCTGCTGGAGAAGACCTTCCGCGAAAAGTGCGCGCTTCCTGCTGCTCTGGACGCGCAGTACCGCGCGAGATATCGCCGTAGAGAGAGATCGAGAGAGGACGGATTGCTGACGGGAGCCGATGCTATGACGGCCGCAGCTCGCTCGAGTATGAGATCGTGATCGTCGAGGACAACAGCCCGGACGGCACGCTGCAGGTGGCGCAGGAGCTGCAGAAGATCTACGGCAAGGACCGCATCGTGATCCTGCCGCGCGCCGGCAAGCTCGGGCTCGGCTCGGCCTACCGCGACGGCCTCAAGCTCGCCACGGGCGACTTTATCTTCCTCATGGACGCCGACCTCTCGCACCACGTACGTCGCCCGCGCTTGCATTACTCGCTGCATTAAGCTCTGAGCGTCTGGGTATGTTTGGTTGGACTAACGGCGCTCGGGTCTTTGGAACCGACCGACATACGCAGCCCAAGTTCATCCCCGAGTTCATCAAGTGCGTCGCGAAAGGCTGGCGCTATTGCCGCCGGGTGAGGATCGCGACTGACCTGAGCGTGTGGTGAGCTAGGAAGCAGGCGGAGAAGGACTACGACATTGTCACGGGCACGCGCTACATCTCTGGCGGCGGGGTGTGTTCTTCGCAGCCGCAGTAGCAGCAGCAGCATTGTATGAGGACCAACGGACTGACGGACCGACTGACTCGTGCTCTGCTTGCGGTGCGTAGGTCTACGGCTGGGACCTGCGGCGCAAGCTGACGAGCCGCGTGGCCAACTACCTGGCGACGGTGCTGCTGAACCCGCACGTGTCGGACCTGACGGGCAGCTTCCGGCTGTACAAGCGCGCCGTGATCGAGGACATCATGCGCAACATCCAGGGCCTGGGCTACGTCTTCCAGATGGAGATCCTCGTGCGTGCGCGCCAGCACGCGTTCAGCATCGCCGAGGTCCCCATCACGTTCGTGGACCGCATCTACGGCGAGTCGAAGCTTGGCGCTGGCGAGATCGTCATGTACCTGCGCGGCTTGCTGCATCTCTTCCTCACCACCTGAAGCGCTGCGTCCATCCGAGAGAGAGAGAGAGAGAGAGAGACTTGCCCGATGCCAGCGTCGTAAACGATCGCAACATGCTGGAGTTTGTATTGAAGGGTCATGGATATGTATACATGCTCAAAGACGCACTCATGTACGTGGTGTATGCGCGGCGTGATAATTAGTTTTCCAGTAAAGATGCAGATGCAGACACACTCAGACGCACATGCAGACGTACAGCCATGCAGTACCGGGGCTCGAGGCGACGCCCGGTGGCTCTAGGTAGAGCTCGCGGCGCGCGCTCAGGCGCCCGAGCCGCGGAGCGTCCATGAGCGGCGCGGGAAGGCGTCGACGGCAGCCATGCTGTCGTTCCAGTGGCGTGCGACGGCGGTCCACATGGCGGGCTCGCTGGCGGCACCTGCTGCGCCGGTCGAGCCCCATACAACGTCCAAGAGCGAGCGCGGCGAGGCGCCGGCGCTATGGCCGAGCGCCAGCACGACGATGACGAAGACGAGCACGAGGGCGAGCGGCACGGAGCACATGACGACGCCGACCTTGAGCGCGGACGTGGTCGGGCGCGCCGACAGCGGCGTGCACGTGCGGCGGCGGCTCTTCTGCAGGCCGAGCCGGCGGCGCTCGCGCTCCTGCATCCAGTAGTTGTGTTCCTCGAGCTCGAGCTCGTGCTCCTGCGGGTTGGGCTCCTCTCCGCCGCTGCTGCAGTACGTGACGCTGGCGGCGTCGGCCGTGGCCATGGGCGAAGGCAGGAGCCGCGCTCTCTCACCGATGCCGGCGGCGGTGGTCGACACTGGCTGGCGCTTGAACTGCTGCTCGTTGAGCTGCAGCAGCTTGGAGGTCAGCGCCACCGGCCGGTCCTGCACCGGCGACGGCAGCGAGGGCGGCGCGAGCTTGAAGCGCGGAGACGCGAACTGGGACACACACTGGTGCTCCGGGATGCTCGGCGGAATGTGAAGGCTGCTCGAGCTGCTCGTGCGCGAGAACGAGCCGTAGCTGCGCTTGAGCGGGGCCAGCGAGTTGCTGCTGTAGCCGCTGTAGCCGCTGTTGTTGTTGTTGTGGGCGGTCCGGAGTTGCAGCGCGGCCGACCAGTACATGGTGGTACGTTGTGAGCGTTGAAGGGGTCTAGCGACGGATGGACGGACGGGTCGGGTCGTATCTTGCCGAGATCGCGGCCGATTGGGATCTGAGCTCGGCGCCGCAACGCGCGCTGGCTGACAGTCCACGCGACCGGCCGCTCGGTCGGTCGGCCCTGCGCGTTTCCGGGACGGTCTGTCTGTCTGTCTGTCTGCTGTCCGCCGCGTTGCCACCGCTTCACGTGGCTTTGCTTGGCGCGCGGTCGGTTGAACTTGGCCGCGAGGATCGCGCGCCGGCGATCCGTGGAAGCTTCCGCGGGTCTTCGGCCGCCGGCGGAAAGGGCGCGCCGCCGCTCAGGAAGTTCCGGCCGCCAGACGAGCGGGCGCGCTCGGGTATTAGTGTAGTAGGACCCTGGGAAATAAGGCGGACACTAGTGAGGGGCGACGTCCGGGACTCCGGCCGGGCGGCTGGGCGGGCGGTTGACAGTGGACCGCGCAGCGGCTCGCGGCCTGATTCACCGTCAATCAGAGGGGCCGCGGACTTGAAGCGCGGAGGAGTGACGGTCACGTGCGGGGGACCGGGCGAGAGCGCGAATGGCCCGGAACTGAAGCCGCCATGGAGGAGGCGGCCGCCATATTCTACCGGTACTGTACGGAGTACAGTACAGTAATATGCCCGAATATGCAATGCCTGATATATATTAATCAAATCAAAATATATGTGTATAAGTCTGTACCACATATAATTCCTAGTTATTGAGAAATTATTGATTTACACAGTTAGGAAGATCATTGAAGATGAGTCGTTGCATATTCGGGCAGATAACTGTATGTAGTGTAATACATGGCCATCGAGAGTAAACGCCCGCGTTCTTTAGCGATGGACGCTTGCAAGGTTCGAAAAACGGTTATTTGCGGTGGAGAGGCCGTTCTTGATTTCAGTAGGGGGAGATGCCCGAGACGCTGCGGTCCCTCGTCGGAGCCCTGAAAATCCCCCGTGTACTTTGAGGAGCCGCGCTGATTGGCCGAGTAAGCCGTCGATGCGCAACGACGTCCCCTAGTCGCAGTGGCCCACGGTCTTTCACGACGCACCTCGCAGCCATCATGAACCTCTGCAAGCGCATAAGATCGGCCTGATATGCACAGTGACTCCCGTGACGCCCTGGAGCGGTTCCGCGAACGCGATCTGGTTTTCGCCGGGGCGATCGTTCATCACTTGGGTCTGCGTACCCACATGTACGCCCGCTTGATTGCATCGCAGTACGTACGCAATGAGAAAGATCGCGGCGTGTCGAACCGCGCCGCGAGTGCTGGTCGCTTCCATGGCGTAAAATCGAAGGACGTGCTTACGGAAGCGATCGCTGCCGACGTCGTAACACTGCAACGGATCTCGCACGTTCACCACTGGCTGGTCCGCGTGTCTCGGACTTATTTTTTTCGAACAAGACGGCGCGGCTGACGTCACCGGGTGACACTGACAGGGGTCACCTGACTTGCGAAAAACCTGTCCACGCGCTTCAACCTGTCGAACGGAATAGTAACGCATCGGCCATCATCCGCCCAAGCACAAAGAAGTCGCGCCGCTTGGATTCACTATGAGTTTCACTATGCACGGTTTAACCAATCGATGGCTCCTCCGCATCACCAGGCGCGCTCCACAGTCCACCTCTGGTCGGACGAGGCGGAGTCGGCCACGGTACTCTCTCTCTCTCACTCTCTCCGCTTCAGAATGGGGAGTGCCGGCTTCAGTTCATGGCCTGAACCTCATGCTGGCGACTCGACGAGTCCATGACGACACGGCGAGCCGCTCCGTACCACATACCGCCTGCGTATTAATTGGCGGCCACGCGCGCAGACGGACGGACCTCTTGATGACACGCAGCGCCTCCTCTGCCTGTGTGAAGCCTTGACAAGCGGCGTGGCGTGGCACAATCGCAGCTCGCACGTCACGCCTTCTTCAATCCCTCGCGCGTCTTGATCGCTCGGTGCCAAAAAAGACGGAGCCGTTGCGTCGCCACCTCTCAGTCTCTGAGCGATCCGAACGCTTGCTCACGCCTGATTGGGCCCCGTGCCACTCGACTAGAGCCTCCATCATGGACGCTTTGACCACGACAGACGGTCGGTCGTCGACCATGGACGCTCTCCAGGCCGTGACGATCGCATTCGGTGCGCCTCGACGGCATTTTCCAAGGCGCCAAGACAGTCCGTCCACTGTTGGAGACCATGGGCGATAACCTGCAAACGCTCTGGACCAATAACACTTCGATTGACGCCCAAGAAGCGAGAGTCGAGCGCTCACTCGTCTTCAGAGTCCTCCTCCTCCTCCTCCTCCTCATCGTCGTCGTCCTCGTCCTCCGACTGCTGCAGCCACTGGATAAAGTCCAGCACGTCCTTGCCGCTCGCGAGCGCATGGTCCGCGCTGTCCTCGCTCTCCATCGCGGCCGCGTGCCACTCGAAGACGACGTCCTCCTCGACCCACTCGAGGTCGTAGACCGCCTGGAGGAGGAAGCGGAAGAGCTTGCGCCACGGCCCGGCCGCGTGCTGCTCGGCGCCGCAGTAGGCCGCCAGCGCGTCGACCACGGCGCGCTGGTCCTCGCGCTCGACCAGGCACTTCTCGATCACGGCGGCCCACTTGTCCAGCTTGGCCTGCGCCGCCTGCAGCACCTCGACGGCCGACTGGCCGGCGCTCGCGGGCACGCGGTCCAGCAGCCCGGGCAGCACGGCGGCGACCACGTCCGAGAACGACTTGTTCTGCGCAAACTTGAAGCTCTTGATCTCCATGAACAGGTCGTCCACGTTGTGGCCCGCCGCGTCGCCCGAGATGACGTTCTCGCGGATGATGTCGTGGAACGCGGGCTCGGCCAGCGACGCCAGCTGCGCCGCCAGCCGCTCGTCCTCGCCCTCGCCGCCCTCGCTCTCCGACGAGCTCAGCGTCTCCCACTGCTCCCAGCGACTTGCCGCCTGCTTGACCGTCTCGCGCGCGCCGATCGACCGCTTCTTGAGCTGCTCCAGCCGCCGCTGCATGACGCGGCGCTGCTCTTGCTGCTCGTCCCGTTTCTCCTCGTCCTCGTTCTCCTCCTCGCTCTCCGACTCGACCTCGATCCCGTCGTCGTCCAGCGTCCAGAGGCGGCCGACGCCGCCCTCGCCGACCTGCTGGCTGTCCCACTCGCCGTCCGGCCGCGTGTCCGCGGCCGCCGGCTCCTTCCTGCCGCTCGCCGCGCCGCCGTCCTCGCCGTCCTCGTCCGACGAGAACCCGTCGTCGTCCTCGACCGCGACGCTGGTCGTGACCTTGGAGAACGGCGCGAGCGTAAAGCCCTGGCCGATGACGACGCCGAACGAGAGCACGCAGCCCTCGCCTATTCGCGCGCCGCGGCGCACGACGACGTTGTCGCACAGGATGGCGCTCTCGACCACTGCGCCGTCCTCGATGACGACGTTCGCCCACAGAAAGCTGCCCGAGACGCGCGCGTGCTTGCCGATGACGCACCCGCGGCCGACGGCGCTGCGCTCGACGACGGCGCCGTCGCCGACGCTCGAGCCGGCGCCAATGATGCTCTCTCGGCCCAGCTTGCTCGTGCGCGAGAGCGCCACGTCGGCGTCCTTGTAGCGCATGCCGCGCAGGTAGGCGTAGTCGGTGGCGAACTCGCCCAGGTAGTTGGCGTCCGGCACCATGGGGAAGACCCAGCGCTGCAGGATCGCGCGCGAGACGCCCGCGTACGTCCTCGGGTCCATGACGCGCGCGGCGAACTCGTCCGTGACGACGCGCGCAAAGAACTTCTTGCCGAGCTCGTAGTTCTGCACCTCGTTGTGGAAAAAGTCGCGCCGCAGGTCCTGGTAGTCGAAGTCCTCGGCGAACTTGAGCAGCACCTCGGGCGAGCAAATGTCGATGTAGCAGTCGAGCAGGTCGGCGCGCAGCGTCAGCTGCGCGTGGTCCTCCAAAAAGACGGTCGCCAGCCGCGTCGACCGCTGCTGCGGGTCGTCCTCGTACAGCACGATCTGCTGCGTGCGCGCGTCCAGGCCGACCACGAGCTCGTCGCCGAGCGCGCGCACGCCCGAGGAGCCCGAGCCGCCGCGCAGCAGCGCCGGGCTGGCGAACGCGGGCGGCAGCTCCTTGAAGAGCGACGTCATGATGCAGTCCGGGTCGCGCTGCTTGCGCGCCTTGTGCTCGGCCACCGCGGCCACGAGGTCCACGTTGGCCACCACGTCGCCGCTCATGAGGATGAACGGGTTGCTCTGCACCAGCTGCAGCCGGTCCAGCTCGCGCAGCGCGTCGCCCGCCGTCAGGCTCGTCGGGCTCGACACGCAGCGCACGCGGAGCCGCCGCGCCGCGCGCGAGCGCTCGCGCACGAACGCCTCGACGGCCTCGGCGTGGCGCGTGCAGAAGAGCACGACCTCGGCCACGCCCGAGCGCGCCAGCAGCTCCAGCGAGTACTCGAGCATCGGCACGTTGGCCAGCGGCAGCAGCACCTTGGGCAGCTCGAGCGTGATGGGGCGGAACGTCTCGGAGAACGAGTCCGCGAACAGCACGGCCTGCAGGGGCGTCTCGCGGCGAGTGTCCTCGCCGCCGCCGCCGCCGGAGGAGGACGCCGCCGCGCCCTTGGCCTTCTTGCTGTTGCTGCTGCTGCTGCCGCCGCCGCTCTTGCCAGCGCCGCGAGCCATCGTCGTCGAGTAGAGCCGACCTGGCGAGTGGGAAATGGAGTGTTGGGTTGGTGGCGGCTCCGCACCAATCCAACGCGATAAGGGGTATAACGATGGAGTGTTATAACGTATTTATCCGCTAAAAAATGCCAAAAAATAACAGTTGTGTCGTATTTTAACATTACAATTTGATCTAGTAAATTTATGTAAGCGACCAATCAGACTCATTTTTTTAACCATTTTTAAATTATCAACAGCGCCAACTTCTTTGATCTAACAGTTATCTGAATAGTAGCTGAATTATGCAGATAGAGAGCATTGTTTGAGAGTTTACGAGCAAGGGTTACGCGCGTATAGCTCCTGCGCCGACGGTACAGAGGAGCGAAATTAGCCACAGTGGCTGCTGCTGGCATTGAAGTTGCAGTCTCGACGCGAACATGGCGGCGACGTTCGCGCCGCGGCGCGAGCCGCTTCTCGCGCTGCTGCCGCGTCAGGGCAAGCAGAGCAAGCCCAAGGCGGAGCGAAACGGGAAAGCGCAGCCAGCAGCACCTGCGTCGCAACAGAGAGCGGAGCGGACGGCCGCACAGAGGAGCGACGATGCCGACGCACTTCTCGGCACTCGTGTCGTCGATCCCAGCGCTTCCAGCGCCGCGACTAGCTTGGAGAGCGAGGAGAGGCTTGGAGAGCGATTCCTGCGAGCCATGGCGCAGCTGGCGCGGCTCTCGCGCGCTCCGCTGGACGGTCAAGGCGCGGAGGACGCTTCGAGCAAGCGGCGAGCAAGCGTTCGCTTACCTTCGGGCACGGCCGCTTGGCCAACCGAGCAAGAGGCGACCGCTTCGCCTTCGCCGCTGCGGTCGGCGTCGCCCGTGAGCCAGAAGCAAGCGCTGCTTGCTAGCAAAGCGCCGCCTTCTCCGCTTAAGAACGGGACGGGAGGCTCGCCCATGCGCCAGCCACTGGTCGCGGTGAACGCGGCGACGGCGCCGCTGCACGAGCACCTGACGTTCGAGATCAGCATGCTGCTGCCGCCGCCGATGGACTCGCGGCAGCGCGCGCTACAGTCGCCGATCCGGCGCGAGCACCTGCGCAAGCGGCGGCGCCGTCGGCGGAGGAAGAAGCGGCAGCCTCGCGAGTGGCACGCGTCCCTCACGACGTGGTCCCCGCACATGGCGAGCGACTACGCCAAGGCGCACGAGGCGAGCGCGTGGCGGCGCAACCAGGAGTTCCGACTCGCGCAGCAGATGCAGCAGCTCGACCTGCGTCGCTCCGACGCGTCCAGCGCCATCATGCCGAGAAGCATCTCGCTGCCGCTGCTTGCTAATAGCAGGCAGCATCGTGTCGCTGTCGACGAGGATGAGTCGGAAAGCGGCGATGACGACGGCGATGGCGTTCAAGGAGGCCACAGCGAGGATGGCGGCGAGTCAGGAGACGACGGGGAGGACGCAGAGGGCGAGAGCGACGGCGCAAGAAGCGCCGACGACACCGACGCCGACCCTGCTGGCCAGCCATCGGGTTCTTCACCTTCCTCGAGCCCTCCATCTCCTGTCGACACGACACTAGATGCTACTACAACACACGGCAATGACGACGAGCAGGCAGCAGCGTCGACGGCGAAGGCAACCGGCCATGCGCTGCTCCACCACCGGCCGGTGTGGATCTCGGCGGAGCTGCGCGCGTGGCTCATCGACTCTGGGCTGTTCGCCACCGCCAGCAGCAGCAGCAGCTTGGAAGCCCACGCGAAGCAGCCTTGTCGATAACGGGAAGCAAAACGCGGATGGCTAGTTGATACCCCTTCCTGGATCCTAAATAATACTATTCACAAGCTCCGCCGCGCGCCGTGGTCGAGGCGAGCGCCTCGACGCCAGCGCCGCATGCGATCGCGGTGGCCGCTTCCTAGTTGGACGGACGCGCAGACTCGCCGGCTCGGCGCGGCCGCTGCTCACGTCTTGCCCGACTTGTAGGTGCCCGCGGGCGGCTTGTAGCAGTCGGGCAGCATCTTGCGCTGCATCTCGTTGAACGCGAACTTGTACGCCTTAGTGTTGAGGAACACGTTCTTGCGGCGCACGCCAAAGAGGCGCATGTTGGCGCAGATGCGCGTGCCCTGCGTCGCGCGCATCTCGGCGCAGCAGATGCGCGCCTGCTCGAGCGTCACCGACATGGCCGTGCGGTCCTTCCCGCTCTTGCAGCACGTCACGCGCGCGCCGCCGAGCTCGCGGCAAAAGTCCGAAGAGTCCATCAGCAGCGCCACGTTCTTGCGGTACTGGCTCTTGGGCGAGCAGATGTGGTGCTCGATCTGCACGAGCAGCTCGTCCAGCGCGTCCAGGTTGCTTGCGCGCGAGCGCGCCGCGAGCGGCTTGCCGATGGCGCCACTTCCAGCAGAGCTCATGCGACTAGCAAAGCGCTCCGCCTCCATCTCCTCCGTGCGCAGTCGACGGAACAGCGCGTAGATCTGCTTGAGCTCGATAAGGTTGTCGCGGTTGATGCGCTCCTGGATCTTGACCGAGTTGGACTTGTACGCGTGCACTAGGCTCTGCTTCTCGTTGACGCCCTGCGTGAACAGCACACAGCGCACTCGGAGCGCCTTGCCCATACGGAGCGCAGGCGGAAGGACTGCCATGTGCGCCTCCGAGACCCCCATTGTCACCATCAGATACCCCGTGTTCGCGCCGAGTCCGTCCGCATTCGCGGGCCCCTTGTCAGACGGCATCAGCATGCTGTCCGGAGGCACGTACTTCTTGATGGAGAAGAACGAGCCGGAGGCCGAGTGCTTGCGGAACTGAATAAATACGCGGCGCAGCCACTTGGCGCCAGCCGCGAAGTCCTCAAGCATACCGATCTCCTTGCCTTGCGTGCTCAGCAGGGACTCGAAGTTCACCAGATAGCCGAAGGCAGGCGCGTCTGCTAGCTGGAGACGGTGGTACTCGCTACCGAGGATCGCGAGGTCGAGAGTGGACAGCAGGCACGCGACCGCGGCCGAGAGGATCTGGCTCCCGATGATGTCGAGTCGATCCTTCAGGTCAAGCTCCGCTTTCACGGAAGCGATCGAGTTGCTGCTGACATCGATGGACACCCGCTGCTGGTACTGCTGCTGCTGGTGCTGCTGCTGCTGAAAGTGCGTCTGCTGGTAGCGATGGTTCCCTGCGACCGGCGAGGTCATTGTATGATCGCCAAGGAGAGGTTCCTCGTCGGGAGAAGCGATGATCGGGCTCCTGGCCGTCGCCGTTTGAGAAGTCACCACGGATGTAGATGCGCCATTCAACGGGTACCCGCCATTCGCGAAGCCCTTGGTGTGTGCGGCGGGACAGCCCATCGTCATCGTGTGCCACACAAAAGGCAACGAGTCGCCGTCGTCTGCTGTGTACGATGGTGCTTGCGTGCAGAGGAACTGATCCTGCATGTTCGTGGGCAAGAATTGCCACAGGCTGAGGCTCTTGTACGTGCTGCGCTTGAATGGAGCGACAATCTCTTCGGTGCCTGCGGTGCCGTCCTTGTCTCTGCCCGGAACCTTAGCAGTCTTGTTGTTCCCGTTCGTAAGTGCGGAAAAGATACGCCGCGCTTGCTGTTCGTCCAGCAGACGCTTCTCCTGCTTCATGAGGAACTGGCGCTGCTTTATGTACTCTTCGATCTTGGCTCGGTAGTACGTCAGCTCAAAGTCCTTCCGTGATCCTTCGCCGATCGTTGTGCTGCGCGTCTTCTTGTGCAGCTGCCGCGTCTTCTCCAGCGCCTCCTCTTCCAAGTAGTCGAGGTACGCGAGCGGGAGCGCGAATGTACTGCGAGGCACGCGAAGAATCTCGTCAAGTGCGACAAAGCGCACGCCACCGCCCACAATGTCGCCGTTTGAGTTGAGGAAGCTGTCGTTGTCGAGAAAGGTGCGCGCGTCGCTACTGCGAGTGTAGTCCATCGCGTGTAGACCTCCTCTCTGGGATGAGACGGAGTCGCGGGTCCCAGAAGACGGCAGCGTCGTCGGCACCAGGAACTTGGAGTTGGCCATGTCAATGCCAGTCGTGGGGAGCACAGTCTGCGGAGACACCGACCGATACGCCTGCACGATAAGTCGCGCGCCACTGTTGTCGTCGTAGACGTTGGTCTTGGCCGCGCCATTCAGCTGTTGCTTCCTCGAGTCTACTGGACTTGAGATTTGCTTTGTCGACGCGGACGGTGACACCGACGACAGCGACTCGCGCAACGACTTGTCCGTAATTTGGACTGCACGAGCCACCGAGTGGAGCATAAAGTCGTCGTCGACATTGCAGTAGCCCGTGCCGACGGTACTCTGGATGTTTCCAGAAACCTGGGTCAGCAAAGTCTTGTGCAGGTGGAACTGGAGCTGGTCGAACTGCTCCAAGTCGCAGCAAATCACGACCGAGAACGGCACGCGCGCCAATGACGCGCCGCTTCCACTGGCACCGCGCTGGCTGGTAGAAACGGACGAGGACGCGGCAGCTGATGCGGCAGCAGTAATGGCTGACAACTTGATCGCGTCCGACAGGCCGATATCGACCGTTCTCTTTGATCTGCGAGTTCGCCCGGTGACTGACACGAAGCAGCCGACCTTGTCGTTGGACTGGTCCGCCGATCGGATGATCTTGCTCTTGGCGCCAACCATGATCTCGATAGACAGATCATACGGCGTTTCACGCACATCGCTACGGTTGCTACCCGTCAACTGCGAGCGACTAAGGCGCCGAGTGCCGAGCTGCGGCCCTCCTCCTGCACGACGACTTGCCGCCAAATCCGCTGCATCGAACGAGCTCGAGAAGCCGGCACCCTTGTTCGTGCCAGTAGCCGTGCGGCTGGAGAGAAAATCAGTCGAGACGTCGTCCTCGTCCTCGTCGCTGTCAGAGTCGTAGTCGTCCTCGTCCGGCCATGACATGGACTCGAGCAGATCATCGTCGAGGTCATCCATGCTAGGAGTCGCAACGTGATCAGCCTGGTTGTTTGGACGCGTCGGTCCTCCTCCAACAGGGCTCGGCACAGATTCCCGGCGCGGTCGCTCTCGAAAAGGAGGCAACGGCTTCTTTTGCGGCTTGTCTACTCCTTCCGGGAGTCTTGGCGCGGATCCTCTTGCACTGACGGTCTCGTACTGGACACCGTTGCTATTGTTGCTACTAGTACTGGCCGTGGTGGCCGAAGTCGGCGGGTTCTTCCGATGGAGCTGAGAGTCGAGTGACGACCGGTCCCTCGAGTGCATCGTCACCACCGAGTTGGACATCGACGAGTGCGAGAACTTGTTGGCGCGGATCGCGTCTGCGAGCTCTTGGCACGACTCTATCCACCGACGCTGGATCTCGCGCGACTCGGCCTCTAGCAGCAGCGCCTTTTCCTCCGAGCGAACCTGGAAGCGGAACGGCGCGTTGCCGCCGCTGCTCCTGTCCAGCACGAGCGTGTCCTCTGTGATGACAATCTCCCCCAGCAGCTCCAGCTTCTCCTCGGACGTAAAGTAGCTCAGCGATGGAAAGTCTCGCCGCAGAATAAAGAAGCGCTGGAACACCACACGACACGTTCGAAAAGCACAACGTTAGATGTAAGGAGAGGCGGGGCACGCGTCGGTCCGCTTTCAAAGCGCACAAGCACATAGGCGCGTACCGTCTTCCAGTTCCGTCTCCAGGAGCCCTGCTTGGTCAGGACGCCGGCGCGCACGATGTCGTCGGCCGTGAACTTGGACGGCGCGAGCGGCGTGGGCGCCCGGCGCGTGCCGGCCGCCTTGCCGCGGTGCTTGAGTGCGCTGAGCACCTTGGAGCGCTCCTTGGTCTCGAAGACCTCGCTCTGGATCTTGCCGAACGTCGAGAAGAGCAGCGAGGAGCCTCGGGAGGAGCCCATGCGCACCTGGAGCCCGTCGCCGGACTCGCTGTGCGCCGAGGATGTGATGCTCTGGATGCTCGCGAGCATGTTGTCGTCCGAGAGGGCGCCGTCCCACGCGCGCAGCGTGTCGTGCGGGCCATTGACGGCGCCAACCGACACGGCCGCGAGCGACAGCGACAGCGCCGGCGGCGCCTCCAGGCACCCGCGCAGGCTCAGCGGGTACGTGTCGTAGATGGTTCTCTCGCCCGGCAGCGGCCCGGCGTCCGCCATCTTGTCTCTCGCTTTCTCTCTCTCCGCGAGCGCCTGGGACGGAATGTACCGAGGAGAGGCGGTGGGAGAGGGCTCTGGGTAGATAGGCGCGCGCTCCGGCCGCCCTGCGGTGCCTCGTTCTTTCTGTACGAGCGCGGCGAGGAGCGCCGGCGTCCGTCGCGCCGTCGGCCGTGTCGTCGTCGGCGGCGGGTTCTCGTTTGCGGGAAAAGCGCCAAGTTGCCATGGAAAACCCTTGAAAGCGAGTACAGTGCCGGTGTATAAAGTCTCATAACCAATAGCCCTCGTTCTTTGATTTGCAATACCTACCCCTGAGAGGACGGGCTAGCCCTAGCCGCGCTGTACAGTAGATCCAGAGCACCATTCTCAAACGCTGTCAATGCTGGCGGTAGTCAGCTTGAGGAGTATCCAGAGCGTCATTCTCAAACGCAGTCACAACCCCAATGGGCTGGGGTGACCGGAAGAAGACGGTCGTTGTAACAATGCGCGTGCCGCACGCGGCGTGCGACCGACGAAAAAACTGATAGATTGGTGGCTCACTGGACGAAGAAAGCGGCGAGCACCATGTCAGCTTGGTTGGACATCTATGAGTGGTGCCTACTCGGACTGGATTTTTCGCCCACAGGAGTGGGACCGCTTCTAATTTTTGGCGACTCCAACCCACAATTACACACTTGATGGTAATCTAGGAAATTACTCAAATAGTTGATACATTCGTGCATAATACACAATGCAGATATCAAAACTACGCCAATATTTGATATATTTATAGAAATTACAGAGGTAGCCATAGCCACGTTGAACTTGCACCAGAACGGCGGTCGTCGTCCCGCGCGCATCCTTCCCGTTCTTCTTCTCGGCGACGACACGGCAGAGAGCCCAGCTGGATGGCGTCGGCCGCGGTGTCGGGCGATGACCACGATGCGGCGTTGCGCATGCCGCATCCCGGACGCCGACAGGAGAGACTATGGTACGTCCATGGCAAAGGACGGGTTGCGCGAGGATCGTCGAGCCGGTGTTGACTCGAACACTGCAAGCCCCTGCGATGCAAAGCATGCGAGCATTGATGATCCCCCTCCAGGTCCTCCTATGCTCCTGTACTTTACTGCGGCGCATCCTCCACAGCGTTCCCTTTCTGTCCGAGATGATCTGCTACTGCTTCAATGTCTGAGACCAAAGGCTCGCTATGAGCAACGCTCTTGTGTAAACTCTGGCTGCGCTCGTCTGTTAGAGAGCTCGGAGCTCGCTCTGGAGCATCAGCAGCAGCAGCAGCAGCAGATCGCTGCCGCGCTAACGCCGTCATGACAGTTCCAAAAATGCGAATGGATCGAAGGCGGATGTGCACCAACGGAGCTCGAGCGTCTGCCGCACGTCGGGCTTGCGTCTCCGCCTTCTCCCTCTCGGACACTACCACAGCGACACAAACTCCTCCTCGTGACGCGGTCGCCTCCGTCGTGACTTACGCGCTGCCTCCTACGACAACCGGGCTCCGACAGACCGGCCGACATTGCTTCATTGCTGTGTTGACCTCACCACGAGCCCGATCGGCTTGGGTATGCTCACGCGTTGGCTGCGTCAGTACGTTGTGGTCCGGGCAGGACATTTCGCTGGACTTCGACCCAAGCGCCTAGTAGTACGCTCGCGGCACGCGCGTCCTCCACCCGGCGATCGTGGTAGCTGAGGTCTACAGAGGCAAATGGCTCGACCGTGGAGGGCAACCAGGTCCTGGAGAAGCGGCGCGAGTTTGAACGCGAGGCGAACACTTGGTCCCAGCTGAATCACGTGAACATTGTCAAGATGTGTGGTGGATGCCACACGACGGGAATGCTCGTTGGCATCGTGGACACGGGAGACGTGGGAGGCGTCGCAGACCTGCGTCATCAAGCTCAACAGCGGCGTACGAGGCGCTGTACGCGTCGGCGCAGCGGATAATACATCTTCAGTTCGAGCTCGACTCTTGCCTTCGAAGACGCGCCTAGACATCGACAGCTCGCTCTCCTAGCACCAATGTTATGCCCTCGTAGACAGCTCGCCAGTGACGTCGAACGAGCCGTAAAGAGCTTGGCATCAATCCAGTCACGATTGAGCAGGGAGGTGTACGAAAAGATGCGGGATCCTGGCCTCGGCCCACTCCTCATGGCTGGGAATGAGGCGCAAGAGATCTAGGAGCGCGTCGGCGCCTTCGAGTATGATAGCTTCCTGGCTCAACTGGTCGTGTTTGGCGATGCCGTTCAACGCCCAAGCCGCAAGCCTTCTCTGCCAGATTTTGCCACTTTCGACAATCACAAGTAACTTGTGGACCCCGTTCACCCGTGCAACCTCCCTAGAGAAGGTGTCGGAGCGACTGGCTAGGCGACCCAATACCTTCACAGCATTAGTTGTCGCGGCTACGGAGGGACCGCCAAGCATGCTGACGATGGGATTTGCGACTCCGTGGCAGTCGTATTTTGCGAATTGCTCGAGGATGTTGACGGCCTTAGCGAGCTGGTCGTCTGATCCAGCACGTACAACCTCGATCAGCTTTTGGATGCTTTCTTGAGCCAGCCGGCCAGCTTGGACAGCAGTTGAATTGCGCGTGAGATGCTTGAGCGCTTGTAGCTCTGTGAATACAAATGCCTTCGATTTGGTCGCAATCTCCATCACCGGAGAAACGACCTCTTGCGGGAAGCTAAGAGCAAGGCACTGGAGCGCCAGCGATGCTTCTTGCCGGAGGCTCTCATCACTGCTCACTGCCAACAAAACTAACGGCATGATCCCTCTGTGCCGAACAATCGCCTCAGCTTGCGCGAACTCACCGCTACTCGCGAGAGAGATTAGGACTCGAGACGCGTAAAGCTTGTCCTCGGAACGGCCATGGCGGGCGAGGCGAACAAACAAAGAGATACTGCCCTGGCGTAAGATGGCAACTTGAACTGCTTCGTTGTGCGAACGTTGCGAGAAGATTTGCTCCGCCTTTGTTCTCTCTGCACTAGCGAAGAATCGCCCACCACACCGCATCAAAGCTCTTCTGCATTCTCATCAATAAGTTGAAGAAGTATAGCCTCCGACCGAGTAGTGAGCGTCAGATCCTCTTCATCTGGGTCGAGCCAATCAGCACCATCAGACCACGCATCCTCGAAGCGGGCATCACTTTCGGTTGCCACTGCAAGCTTGAGAAGCACCGGCACCGCGCCACCCTGTATCATCGCTGCATGAGCTCCACGACTGCTACTGAGGAGGACTTGCAGTGTCCTCAATATGTGAGCTATTTGAAAGTTGTTGGCGCTCTTTAGTTCAGCAAGCAACCGAGACACAACAGTGACGGCGTTCAGGTTGCAAAGCAATTTGAGGGTGGCCACCGTCGTATCCACATCTCCTCCAGGTAGTCGAATCAGCGAGGAGACAACGCATTCCTGAAGTATTACGCTGCGAACAGCATTACTGTCGTTTGCCAAGCGCGCCAGAGCGTGCGCTGCTTGCGTCGGGTCATCCACCATATAGCTACGATCGCTCATCGTCGACACCAACTCGGTAACAACCTCATCCGAATGCGACTGGCAAAGCTGCGTCAACAGCTCTGTTGAGTTGCCATCCGCTCCATATGATGCGGTTAGTAAGTGCAGAAGGGTTGACATATCGCACTTGCGTCGAACCGCCGCCAAGACTGTGCTGTTTGTGGCAGCGAGAGAGCCCAGAGCACTCAGTGCCGCTTGCTGTTGTTGCAGTCCTCGGTTCTCGAGGGCACCCATTAGCAGAGCGAAAGAAGCACCAGGTGAGGTGATGCACGCCGGCTCTTGGTTGTCGATGGGACAAACCAACGCAACAGCAGCCGCGGCGGCACAACGTTTCTGTGTTGGTGTGCCCTCGCGCAGGAAGCTCGTCACAGTGCCAATGACGGCAGTTCTGTCGAGCGAACAGAGGCGGCAAAGCATTTTCTTTGCCCCAGTTGACTCCATCCAGTCATTCTCAAATTCTTCACACTCTATAGCTTGGGCGACACCTCCGTCTAACTCAAGAAGAGCCCTGGTGGCACTGCCAATCGAGCAGAAATGAGCAATCGCTGCAATCACGTGTTCCCGATGAGTACCGGTCAGGGATTGCGCAAGTTGACACAGCGCTTGCACGCCGCCTCTGCTTTCAATCTCTCCTTGCGCTGCGGCATCGTCCTTTCCGAGACTGCCCAGTACTTTTGCAGCTTGTACAACCTCGTCACCGCTCCCTCGTCGTAGAAAATCCACAAGAGGAGCGACTACTGTGTGAACATCAATCTCGTAGAAGCGGAGAAGCATTTCTTCAGCTGTGTCGGCACATAAGGTGTCCCCTAGTAGCGCGATCATTTGCGTAACGACGCCACTTTGCATCATACTCACAATAAAGTCCCGGCTGATAGCACTCAGCCTGTTCAACACATCCACAGCACTCGCCCGTTCGACTTCGGTGAAGTTACCACGCAAGAGCTCCACCACGGCATCCAAGCCTCCTTCGCGCTGGATTCGGGTTTGCATATCTTGATTGTCATCTGCCAATATAGCAAGAGCGTTGGCAGCATACAACCGTTGATCGTTGGTCCCAGAGGAGGCCAGCTCGATCAGCACGAAGATCCCTCCCCTGTCTGCGATTTTTGTGCAATGGCTGCTTTCCTGCAAAGCAATACGTGCTATCGCAATAATAGCGGCCAATTTCTGCTTGTTGGTACCGCTTCGAGCCAGCGTGATCAGCAGCGGCAAAGCTTCGAGAGTGTCCGCGTCATCTGAAGCAATCCCCAAAGTCTGTGCAGCCAGCTCCTTCTGTGTGTCGGTTCCATCCCGCACAAGGCTAATTAGCGCGGCCACACCACCACCACTTTGGACCCTGGCTTTCATAACGTCGCTTTTGGTCGCAAGACGTTCAAGAGCGCCAATTGCGAATTCTTTCGCCGCATCGGTCCCCACGGTCGCATCCATTATAATACTATAGTCAACTGCAAACAGTCCGTACAACAAGCTACGCTACGAAAGCCCAGCTTGTCGGCCCGACACAGTCGGGGGTCTCGCTATAGCCCGAGATGTTGCGGTTTCCTCAGTGGCACACCGCGTGCACACCAAGCG
>JAADXX010000191.1:0-39145 GCA_023338025.1 Phytopythium oedochilum | reverse complement strand
TTTAGCCAATGAGAAGTCATTTCGTATTCAAATCTTGCTGGCACGGGCGCGCCTGTAAACGGAAGTTGTCAGTGTAGTGTACTGTGGATGGCTCACTTGATGTAGTGGTTTGATTTGTGTTATTCACGTGGGCCAATAGCCGGCCCGTATTTGCGTGACAGTTGGGGAGGAGTACCGTGCACGCCACACACACACACACAGTCGAGTTCAGCGTAGTTTTTTAGATACGGTATTTTTTTAGAAATGACTATATTTAAAATAAGTAAAATTAATATGCTCTGTAGTAAATAATTTTGTATGCCAGAAACAGGATCTCTCCAATTCTGTATAATTTAACTGCTCTGTATAATTTGACTGAGATGTTTTGGATGGCTTGACACGCTCCTCCCCAAGCAACTTCTGAGCAGTCGAGGTTCACCTTGTCAGCCTTCACTGTTGTACATAGCGCCTTGCGCCACCTTGGCGCGGCGTCCTCCTTTCGTCGCCGCGTCCTCCCATCGTCGGCCAAAGATCGCTTCTTTCGTCCACTTGCTCGCGTGCACCGATTGTGGCACAGGGTACCTTTTTGAAGGTACCATGTACCACTCGCGTGTCGGTGTCCCGTTGTCCAAACGCACGCCTTTACGTCTACGGAACGCCCTCCGCCGTCGCTCGGCCGCGTGCGTGCGACGGCGTCCGTCGGTCTCGGCGAGGCGGACGCGGCAGCGACAGCAGCGGCAATAGCAGTAGTCGCAGTAGGAGCAGCAGCAGACGCGGCATGGACTCTGGCGCGCTGCCGCTGGCCGCGGGCTTCTTGGAGGCGCGGCGGCCGGCGCGGCTGTCGGACGAGCTGCGGCGGCAGTACGTCGAGTTCGCCGAGGCGTCGCTGCGCAAGGTGTTCGCTCTGAGCGACAGCGGGCGCAACAGCTGGATCCCGCTGCGCGAGAAGAAGGGCGTGGCCGTGTACCGCAACTTCGGCGCGCTGCGCGGCGCCAAGGCGCACAAGTCGAACGTGGCCGAGGTGGCGGGCAAGGGCGAGCTGGTCGGGTCGCTGGCCGAGGTGGGCCGCGCGTACGCGGCGCACGACAGCGCGCGGTTCTCGCGGCTCATGAAGAAGCTGCACCCGTCGGGCGGCGGGCTGCTGGACGCCGCGGCGCTCTTCACGGTCGTGCCGAGCGGCGCGGCCGCGCCGTTCCGCTACATCGGCGTCAAGTGGTTCGCGCTCAAGACGCCGACGCCGCTCGTGGCGCACCGCGACTACTGCTGCCTCGAGGTCACGGACAAGATGGTCGACTCGCTCGGCAACGAGATGTTCGTGCGCGTGCTCAGCTCCATCGACGTCGGCGACGCCTGCCCCTCGCTCGAGCACTCGCACGGGCTCGTGCGCGCCAAGATGCTCGCCGGCTTCATGTACCGCGCCGACCGCGCCGAGCCCGGCGTCGTGCGCGTGCACCACGTGCTGCGCGTCGACCCGGGCGGGTACTTCCCGGCGCAGTGGGCCTTCAAGCTGGCCGAGTCGCAGCTCGTCGCCGGGGTCGTCCAGCTGCGCCGCATCGTCGACAAGCAGCAGATGACGGCCTGCGCCTTCGTCGACCGCGCGCAGTGGGTGCCCAACGACCAGCGCCGCCACTGCGCCGTCTGCGCGCGCGCCTTCGGCACCTTCCGCCCGCGCCACCACTGCCGCGCGTGCGGAGAGGTCATCTGCGGCAAGTGCAGCGTGCTCAAGCGCGTCGACGTGCCCGGCACCACGCTGCGCAACGTGCGCATCTGCTCGGTCTGCAACATGGCCGTGCAGCACGCCGGGGCCGCCGCCAACGCGTCCGCCGCCGCCGCGTCCGCCGCCGCCGCCGACGTCGTCGGCCGCCTCGCGCGCGCGCGGCGCAGCGGCGGCAGCCAGGCCAGCGACTCCATGTCCACGTCCTCGTTCACGTCCACCAGCACGGTCGCGCAGAACGAGATGAGCCTCATGGACCTGTACATGGGCGCCCGCGCGCCCGACACGCCCTCGGGCTCCTCGGACGGCTCCACGGCCTCCAACCTCTCCATCCGCTCCACGACCTCTACGCAGTCGGCCTACGACGCGCGCGCGCGCGACCGCGGCGGCCACCTCCCGCCCTACGGCGCCGGCGCCGGCGCCGGCCGCGGCGGCCCGGGCCAGCCGCCGCGCTCGACGCTCTTCCCCGAGGCGAGCCACACCCCGCGCTCGTACATCGCCAACAGCCTCACGCCGCACAGCGGCAAGGGCTTCGGCTCCGGGCCCGTCACGCCCAGCTCGGACGCGAGCAGCACGACGCCGTCCCACCGCCTGGAGAGCCTGCAGACGCCCGCGCCGCTCGACCTGGGGTACCTGCGGGACACGGTCCGGTTCGCCGGCGGCGATGGCGACGCCGACACCGACGGCGACAACCAGGACGAGCACGAGAGCGGGCGCGAAGCGTCGAGCGCGCGCGCGCCCTCGCAGCAGCAGCAGCAGCAGCAGCAGCACAGCCAGCGTCAGCCCGCGAAGGAGGAGAAGAAGGCCAAAGAGGAGGAGGAGGAGGACAAGCCGGCGGCGGCCCCGACCGAGCCCAGGGCGGCAGGCGACGCGCGCGCGTCCGTGGCGTCCGTGGCGTCGGCCGGCAAGGACGGCGGCGCCGCGTCCGACCCGGCGGCTGGGGCCCGGCGCCACCGCACGCGGCCGTCATCGCGGGCGCTCGCGCGCAAGAGCTCGTCGCGCGAGGACGCGGGCGTGCGCCGGTCGCTGTTCGGCGGCATCTTCTCGTCCCGCGGCCGCAGCAGCTCGGCCGACCTGCCGCGCGCGTCCCTGGCCTAGCGAGCGGCGCGCCGGCGCCAGTAGACAAGCAGCCAAGACGCACGCCGACGACGGTGCCGACGGCGATGGCGACGACGACCCATGTACCGGTATCCGCAGTCCCGCCTGCCGCCGCGGCAGGCTCCGTATCCTAACACGACCAGCGTCTCTCTCTCTCTCTCTCTCTCTCTGCTAGAGTCTCCATACGTACGCACATGCCCGTCGCCGCGGACGCGTCGCGTCACCGCTCCAGCTGGTTGTCGCGCGGCCGCCGCTTGCCGCCCTCGAGCCGCGCCTGCAGGCTCTGCAGCTCCATCAGCCGCTCCAGCTGCCGCGCGCCGTCCAGGAACCGCCGCGACTGCGCGCGCTGCGCCGCCAGCGCCGCCTGCTCCTGATGCAGCTGCCGCGCGGCCGCCTCCACGGCGCGCGCGCGCTGCGCCAGCTCCTCCTCGCGGCCCTCGCGCGCCTGCAGGCGCTGCAGCAGCTCGCGCTCGCGCCCGCGCAGCGCGAGCAGCTCCTTGTCCATGGCGGCGACCTCGGCGGCGCGCCGGGCCAGCGCGCGCGACTTGTCGAGCGTCTCGCGCCCGAGCGCCGTCAGCTCGGCGCGCCTCGCCTCGGCCGCCGCCTCGGCCGCCTCGAGCCGCCGCGCGCGCTCGTCCAGCGCCGCGGCGCGCGCCTCCAGCTCCAGCCGCTCGCCCGCCTGCGCCGCCTGTCGCGCCTCCAGCTGCGCGCGCTGCGCGTCCAGGCGCGCGCGCTCCTCGTCCTGCCGCGCGCCTGCGCGCGCCGCCGCCGCCAGCAGCTCGCGGCGCTGCTCGTCCGCGGCCTCGCGCTCGCGGGCGGCGGCGGCCTGCGCCTGCTGCTCGCGCTGCTCGGCGCGCGCCTCGGCCTGCTTCAGCGCGGCGCGCGCCGCGGCCAGCTCCTGCTCGCGCCGCGCGGCGTCCGCGGCGGCCCGCGCCTCCATCCCGCGTAGCTGCGCGGCGCGCGCGGCCTCGAGTGCCTCGAAGCGCTCCTTCTCGGCCGCGACCGCGCACCGGTGGCTCTCGGGCAGCGTCTCGCGCTCGGCCGCGCGCGCCTCGGCCTCGCGCGCCAGCTCGCGCCGCGCCGCCGCCAGCTCGGCGTCCGTCGCGCGGCGCAGCACCTGCAGCTCCACGGCGTGCGCGGCCGCCAGCGCCTCGGCGCGCCGCTCGGCGTCCAGCCGCGCGTCCACGGCCGCCGCCACGTCCCGCGCGCGTGCGTGCAGGTCGCCCAGTGCCGCCTGCAGCCGCTCGCCCAGCGCGAACGCGCGCGCCTCCGCCGCTGTCAGCCGCTCGCCCAGCGCGCCGCCCTCGGCCTGCAGCGCCTGTGCGCGCGCCTCGGCCGCGGCGGACCGCGCGCGCGCACCGACCAGCTCGGCCCGCAGCGCCTCCGCCGCGCGCTCGTGCTCGCGCCGCCGCTCGGCCGCGCGCGCGCGCTTCTTGGCCAGCCGCACCTTGCGCTGGCGCTGCTCCTCGCGCGCGCGTCGCAGCTCGGCCTTGAGCTCGCGCGCGCGCCACGTCAGCGCCGCGTGGCGCTCGCGCAGGTCCTCCAGCTCGTCCGCCAGCTGCAGCTCCACGCGCCGCTGCAGCAGCGACAGGTCGACGGCCATCGGCGGCGGCGGCGGTGGCGGACTAGGCGCAAGACGAGGCGGCGACCGCGGCTTGGACAGCACGCGCAAGTCGACGCTGGGCGAGTTGCCGCCGCCGGCCAAGGCCGAGGAGGCCGACAGCGACAGCGACGGCCGGCGGACCGGGTCCGGCCGGGAGGCGGCCGCGGCGCGCACCGACAGGTCCACCACGTGCCGCGGGCTCGTGCTGGCGGACCGCCGGCTCTCGTCCTCGAACGACGCCTCCCCGTAGCCGTCCGAGGCCTCGGCGCCGCCGGCCGCGGGCCCGTCGAAGCCCTCGTCCTCGTAGTCGTCCTCGTCCTCGTAGTCGTCCTCGTAGTCGTCCTCCTCCTCGTCCTCGTCAGCGGCGGCGGCGGACCTGTCGGCGACCTCGCTGGCCGCGAGGCTCTCGTCGACCGCGGCGTCCTCCGGCTCGGAGGCGACCTCGGACGCGGCCGAGGCGTCGCTGTCGAGCATGGCGGCGGCGGCGACGCGCAGGACCAGATGAGTAGGCGCCAAGCGACGGCGGAGAGGCCGACGGCCGGACCGATCGACAAGGAGAAACGGCGGCGCAGCAAGAGGCGCGCGGTATTGATAGACGCGCCGACGCGACGCGACAGCGCGGAGGCAACGAGAACGCGGCGCGCACGGAAGCGGGAGCGTGTTCGAGGTTACGGCGACCACGGCGACAGGAGCGCGACACACCGCAGGGGAGAATCGAAGACTATAGGCTGCATTTTTCCACCGACGGCGCGTCGAGCGCGCGACGCGGGCGGCGGCGGCGCCTCGCTGGCGAGAAGCCGCCGCCCGACAAGAGTCGCCGCGCCGGCGGCCGGCTACGGAGCGCGCGCGGTCGCGGCCGACTGCGGGGCGGTCGCCGCCCTGCGTGGCCGCCACCGCCGCCGCGTCGCGAGCTGGGCTTGGCTGCTGGCTTACTTGTTGGCGTTCGAGTTGGGGCCCAGCTTCTTGCCGCCCGGCGCCGAGACGACGTTCACGAAGCGGCGGTTGTACTGCCAGCGCTTCTTGGCGCGGCCCGTCAGCGCCTTCTTCTTGCCCTCCATCTTGGGCACCTTGGGCGTTTGGCCCTTGACCTTACCGGCGCGAGCCAGCGAGCCGTGGACCTTGCCACCGCCGCGCAGGCGCAGCGCCAGGTTCAGCGTCGTGTTGTTCTCGCTGCGCACGCAGCACCCCAATCATACAGACACAGACACAGAGCGAGCGTTAGTCGAGCGAGCGGCACAGTCAGACGCGCGTAGCGGCCGCTGCGCCGGGCGCCCGGAGCCCGCGAGACCGCCGCCGGCCGCGCCAGCGCTTCCAGCTCCGGCCGCGCTAGCGCCCCGGCCGCCCGACGCCCTGCAGGCGCGCGCAGGTACCTTACCTCTGCATCCTGTCGCTTCCTTTTCCTCCCGGAGAATTCCAATTGCTTGGCCGCCATGGCGCGCGGCGTCTCGGCGGGCCGGCCGCCATCCAATGGTGCGTCGCGAGGGTTTTTACGCGCGTAATTACGTCCTGTAGGCAGAACTGTCGAATGGAATAAAGCCGCACCGCGAAAACGCATACACCGTGATTCCCCGAATCAAACACCGAGTCATCGACTGAGTGACCGAGTGACCGAGTGACCGAGTGACCGACGGACGAGACGGACGATGCTGGCGGCGACGCGGAGGCTGCTGGCGCGCGCGGGCGGCGGCGCGCGGCGCGCGGCGCTGTCGACGGGCGCGCGGGAGGACTTGCTGCCCGCGCACACCAAGTTCCGCATGCCGGACCTGGACTTCCGGGTGCGTTTCGCCCGCCTTCTTGCGCAGTCGCTCGCTCGGGGACTGACGCGCCGGCGCTTCCGCAGGAGATCGCGGGCGGCAAGGAGGGCGCGACGCTGGCCAAGTGGCACGTGCGCGAGGGCCAGGAGGTCAGGGACGGCGACAAGATGTGCGAGGTGCGAGCGGCCGAGGGGTTCCCGGGCCTTTACTCCCACCGCGACGCTAACGACAACGCCTGGCGCCGCGCAGATCGACACGCCCGACCTCAACTTCGTGCTGGAGGCCGGCGACGAGGGCTTCGTCGCGCGCATCCGTGCGTCCGGCGCTTCGCCTCTCCCCTGCAGTCTCGCGCGGCCTGACGCCTGGTTGTCGCCCCTGTGATAGTGGTGCAGGAAGGCGCGAACCACCTCGCGGCGTCGCAGCTGCTGGCCGTGATCGTCCCCCAGGAGGCCGACATTGAGCCCTTCCTGGCCGCGCTGAGGCAGCAGCCGCACGCGATCGAGGGTGCGGCGGCAAGGAACAGGCAGCAGCCTCTCTATCGGGGCGGACGCTCACTCGTTCGTCGTGTTTCCCAGGCTTCGTCGAGGCCGCAGAGGCCGAGACGGCGGAGATCGAGGAGATCGAGGCACCCGCGACGCCTGCGACGCCCCCAACGGAGCACGCGGCCGGCGCCGAGGTGCTGCGCGTACTGCACAAGCTGCAGAAGGAGGGCCGGTTCGAGGACGAGGCGCTGTTCAAGGTGCTCAAGTCGCTCGCGCGGAAAAGCGACCCAGAGCTGCTCAACACGTTCCGCGGCAGCTTCGAAGACGGCGTCATGGAGGAGGCAGCGTTCGACAAGGACTTTTTCGTGGACAACGCGCTGGACCTGGCCCAAGAGGCCAAGGGCGAGCCCGCGACCGAGTAATCGCGCCAGACTGTGCGGCTAGTGGAGGAGCAGTTATGGGAAATGCAGCGCGGGATCCACCCAACTAGCACGTGTTCCGGCTCCGTGTGCGCCGAGCCTACGCGCTGGCGTCCTGGACAAGTATCAGCGCGGTCGCGGCGGCCACCTGGGGCCCGCCTTCGCCGCTAAACCCGTTGTCGCTCACGTCCACCGCCAGGTAGTCGCGGGTTCCGTCTCGACAGCCCGACCTATCGCTGCTACAACGGTACTCGAGCGACCCCAGCAGCGCCTTGGACTGCGCCACGGCCACGGCGAACTCCAGCGCTCTCGCCTTGCCATCGCGGTCGGCGCGGCTGAGCAGACCCAAAGCCGTGGGTTCCAGCAGGTGGACATCTTGTAGCGCTGTTGCGTCGTCGGATACGCGGATCTCACCGTGCTGGACGGCGACTCGGAGATAGAGCATGCCGTGGCCGGCGTCCGGGTCCGTCATGTCCAAACCTGCGAACGAGACCCAGCCGTCGAGAGGCGCAAAGTACCGTGCACTCATCGTGATGACCGGGGGACTGTTGACGGCGATGATCTGGACAGGGAGCCGCGCAGTCGTCGAGAGCCCCGAGCCACCAGCTGCCTTGTCCTCCAGCGTGACGACGATCTCATCTCGCCCAACTTGTTCGGGAAGGCTGTTGAAGGTAACTTCTTGGACGGCGCAGTTCAGGTCCGCGATCCTGCCCTCCAGCGTGATCGAGTGTGCGCGAGCATCGACCGAGTAGGCGCCGTCAGCGTCGACGCCGTTGCACTCACGGCCGAGACGGAACCAGCCCTTGCCGCTCTGGAGAGTCAGCGAATACCGCTTCGGGCCGAGCCCCGGCGTCTCTCGCACCAGCATGGACCTGGACGAGTGGCTCTCGGACGAGTTGCCAGCGCTCGAGAACCGCGTTTCACCATCGACACCGAGGTAGAAGAAGGCGTCGCTGGCGACGCTAACGAGCGCAGGGCCGACCGCCATGTCCATCGCGGCCGCGTCGATCCTGCTCACCTCCTCCGAGCCTGGGAAGAGTCGGGTCGTCCCGGCTGCTGTCCCGTCCGACAGCCAGAACTCTTCTCGCCCCGTGCGGTCCGCCCGAGCAGCAAACAGAAGGAGCGCGGCGGCACCGGAGCCAAACACGCTGAAATACCTCGCGCCGGACCCGGAGGCGCCAGGAGCAAGGTCCAGCAGCATCACTGTCCCCGCCGGCGTCCCGTCGGTCGCCCAGACCTCCGCGCCGTGAACGCCGTCGTCGGCTTGGAAGTAGACCTGGCTCGCGTACGCCATCAAGTAGCGGGGCGTTGACCCCACGCTGCCGCTGCGAATGTCCGCGAGCATGGCTGTTCCCAGCGGCGATCCGTCGCTGACCCAGAGTTCGGGACCATGGACGCAGTCGTCCGCCTGGAAGATAACCACCTCCGCCCCGGACAGTGTCGATAGAGCCACGAGGTATGTCGGGTCCGACGAGCCAGAGCCCTCGCAGATGTCCAACACCAGCCTGGTGGCGACGTGCGAGTGGTCGAAGTGGTCGTAGTCGGTCGTTGGCAGCCCGTCCGAGCTCCAGAGCTCCCGCCCAGTTCGCTCCGTTCGCGCGGAGAAGAGGATTCGGCCGGCAAAGGACGCCAGATTCATCGGCGCCGAGCCTCGAACGCCTGGCTCGATGTCAGCGACGAGCTGCGTGCCCTCTCTCGTCCCGTCGGTGGACCAGAGCTCGGCGCCATAGTCGAGGGTCGACGCCTGGAAGAACAATCGGCCGCTGTGCTCGGTTATTTGGGATGGCATCGCTCCCATGCTGCCGGACGAAGGCCGAGCGACGCGGCGGGTCCCTCTGGCAGTGCCATCGGTTGACCAGAGCTGCCTGCCCCACTGAGCCCGGCGGCCGGGAGGGTCGCGGGCACACATGGCTCCAGCGAACCTGTCGAGCTGGAAGTTGGTCTCGACGTGGTACGAGTCGCGATACCCGGCGTGTTTGTAGGCTCCAGTGGTCTTTCGGACATTGACACATGCCGACCGACCAAGAAGCGTCAGCTGCCACCCCGACTCTACAAGCTCATCAAGCCGAACGCGCGCTCACCTTGGAGTCGGAAAGCCTGAAGAAGGCGCGCTCGTCGCCTCCCCATTCGTACCCACGCCAACCGCACTGGTCGAAGTACGCGAGCGGCTCGGTGTCAGCTCCGCCGAGCATCTCGGTCCCCGTGAAGGCTGCGCGCGCCTCCGCTGTGGACATCCAGTGAAAACCCACAGGGCAGTCGTATGCCTGGTCGATGCAAGAGGCGATGGTTAGTTCCTGGGTGGCCTTGGTGCCCATCACTACCATCCATACCTCGTCTGGATCCCACACGTTGAGCTGCGCCACTGCGTAGTAAGCTCCCGGGAAGGAACGGCTCTGATAGAACCCTCGGCAGTCGTCGAGCCGGTCGGCATCGAGCATCCACCACAAGTCGGGGCCACTCGCTGAGAAATACACCCGGCCGTCGACAGAGAACGGAGAGAGGAAGCTTGGAGACGACGAGCCGTTGCCCGGCAAGATATCCTTGAGCAGCGACGTCCCCGCCTCGGTCCCGTCGGACTTCCACAGCTCCGCGCCGAGCGTGGGATGATGTGCACTGAACACGAACGCGGTGGTCCCCAAAGGCGTCAAGTACGAAACTGCGGCTGGATCCCGTCGAGCGAACACTTGGATGGGCTGCTGCCTCGAGCTTGAGTCTGCGCACCAAGGGCAGACTCTCACGACGCTGTGCTGTCGCTGCTGCCCTCCCTTTTGCATGGACGCCAGTGCTGGGTGTTCGACGCCTCTGAGCAGCACGGAAGAGTTCTCTTCCACCACCAGCATCGGGATGTCCGGCATGAGGATCTCTGGCGCATCGTTGTCAACCTCGAGAACCCGAACGGGGAGTGCGTAAGCGATAGAATACCCTCTGTTGGCTGAAGACGCGACGCCTAGAACGTCGACCGTCACCGTGACAGCCGCCAGCCCGGAAAAGTTTCGAGAGCCGACGAAGCTCAGACTCGACAGAAGATCTCGGTTGAGCGCCTTGGCGCCGCCCACAACGACCAACTGCGGGCTCCAGACGCTGGTGTCGTCTTCGATCAGCGGTGTCGATGGGGTTAAGTACATCAGCTCGCTAGTGCCATCGAGTGGCGGACGCGCCACGCTACAGTGCCAGCAGAGGATGGACACCTTGAATCTGCTCAGCCCAACCTCCTCTGGGTCATCAAAGTCCACGAGTTCCAGCCGCTCCAGAGGCGTTTGTGTGTCTTCAAACGCTTCGACCATCACCGAGTTGCCAAGTCCAGACAGCATCTGCTCCGGAGGAAGCGCTCGGTCCACCCGGTGAAAAGACTTCGAGAGAAGTGCGATCGGGTCTCGTGCGGCTCGGATAAACACTGGGAGAGTGATGTTGCCGCCTCCACCCGTTAGCATCTGTCCATCGCAGTCGACCCACGCGACCAGACTAATCTCTTCGCACGACGTCCCGTTGTCAGAGTTGTAGTCGCGATGCGGCTTGTAGACAAGACCAGCGAGCGCCGCGTTGATGTCGCCGACACTGCCCGTAACCTGGAAGCTCGAGAGGAACAGCCGCGAGTCACCAAGCGATCCGTCGGAGGCAGCGGCCGAGGATATCAGTCGGTTTGTTGCCGCTGGACCCATCGAGTTGGTGTAGAACTCTCGGTCTGTCACGAGGAGGCCGTCAGTCTTTGCGAGCATCAAAACGCCGTGGCGCACTGAGACCACAACTTTGACCTCCCGCTCGTCGCCTGCGCTGACGTCTGCGGATGCAAGTGAGATCATATCCACCACGAGAAGCTCATCCTCGACGGCTTCCAGGTGATTACTGTCGCCCCAGCTGACAGTCCAGCACGGTGGGTCGCAAACCGGGGCAACAAACACGAACATCGATGCGTCGATGCTTCTATTCCCGGTGCTGGGAGCGACGTCGCGGACAGAGATGGACAGCTCGTCCGAGCCAAACCAGTCGCGGTCGGGGACGTACGTGCTGCTGTTGAGCGCGTCGTTGAGCGCTTGGAGGAAACCGCGCACGACGACCCGGTGTGAGTCGTTGGTCAGTACCTGAACGCCACGCGCGCCTGGTCGGAAGACGAAGTTGCCGTGGCCGCACCGCACGTCGACCTCGAGCACGGCTTGGTGAGAGCGCGCAGCGTCGGAGTCGTAGATGCGGACAGCACCGTCGAACGCGTAGCTCCGGTCCTCTTGAAGATTCAGCACGTAATGCGGGACGGCGAGCAGCAGCCTATGCTCCGTCCACGCGATTGGGCGGACGAAGACTGTCGCGGTGCTCGATTTGGGACCGCCCTTGCCGAAGTTTCCTCGGTCATCCGCACTGAGCGACACGCCGACGAGAGATCGTATCGGGGCATCTGCGCGGTAGTACTCAGGCTCGTTGAGCTCAAAGACGATCTCAGCCAGTGCAGCGTTCAACTCACTCGGGATACCGGAGATCACCAGGAAGCTGGATCGCTGCAGAGGCGTCCCGTCAGTCGCCACGGCGGTCGTGGTCGAAAAAAGCGCCGGCTGTGAGAGCCGAGGGAGCGTCACAAACCCGTGCATCGCCTCAATCGTCACGTCCATGACGCAGGATACGACGCGACAGTCGACGCCCGTCACGTCGACGTCGAAGAGCGAGACACCCGAGATAAGCGTCGGCTCGTCCAGTTGAGCAGCGACTGATGGAGCCAAGACGACCCACGAGGGCGGGTCATTCACGGGCTGCAGCACAATCGGGACACTCATCGCTGCCGTCGGAGTCTCCTCGCGTGTGTACTCGTCAAAAGCGCGCGCCTCGACCTCAAACGCGTCGTTTCCCACGTAGTTGGCGTCGGGGTGGTACCGGACGAAGACCACACAGCGGTTCACGTTCTCAAACGTGCCCCGCAGCGACAACTCGCGGTCTGGAGTATCGGCTCGGTGGTTGCCTTCGAGTGAGATCCCGCGCGTTACCGGCAGCGACAGACGCCCGTGAGCGACGGACATGCGCACGAATAGCGTGGACCGTGATGTCTCGTCCACGCTGAAGAAGGCCAGCCCGCGGATTGACAGCTCGACGTCTTCATCGCCCCGTAGTGCCTGGACGCTATCCTCGTCGTCGATGGCGCTCACCACCAAGTTCGACGGCGGGTGGATCAGCACCGGGTCGGCAGTTGGAGCGACGTACACTTGAAGCACCAGCGTGGTCGAAGAGTTGAAGTCGGCGAAGTCAGTCGCGGTGATCGAGATGGTATCAAACCATTCACCGTCGTCCTCGTTACTCGCCAACAAACTGTTCCAGTCCTTGGCTGACGTGAAGACCAAAGAAGACATGGCGCGACTTAAATGTGCGAGGGTGCCTTCGACCGTCAAGACCATCCCGTTCGTCCCATCGGGATCAAGCACTTGTTCAGACACCGCCACATCGTTCGAATACAGTAGCGCGATAGAACCGCGCGCCACTGCGATGGTGATCATTAGGCGGTCTCCGTCCCCAGACGAGTCGGGGTCGATCAGCTTGAGGTCCGTAATAACGCATGCATCATCTTCATCGCACGAGTAGAACTCTCGGAACGCGGTCGTAACGTATGGGGCGTCGTTCACCTCAACTACTATCAGCGGGATATTTGCGGTGTCGAACGACGCGTTTTCTTGTGTCGATGCGACCTCGACGCGAATCTCCAAGACGTCGGCGCCACTGAAATGAGGGCTGCTTGTGTATGTCAGCGCGTTCAGCACCTGGTTAACGCACACCAGACTGGCCGTGAAGGCCAAAGTACCGGCGATGCCCGAGCTGGCGTATCGACTGACACAGCGAGGAGTGGAGCCAGCCGAGAGCGTCCCGTGATGCACTGATATCACAACATTGAACAGTGCCGGTTCGTCCTTGTCGCTCAAATCGGTCGCTCGGACGGACAGACCATCAAACTGGAACTCCGCGTCTTCCGAGATGACAATTGGGAGACACTGAAGTCGCAGGCGCGACAAGTGATCGGTCGTGAACCGCCAGACGTCCTCGAGGTCGGATGGCACGTTGATGACAGGCGGGTCGACCCTGGGTGACACCACCAAGTAGGCGTATGTCTCGTTGACAAGAGTACCGTCGCTCACGCGAAACGCCCACTCCACGATGTGGCCTCCAAGGTGCTGCTCGCTGTTCCAGTTGACCGGCGGCTGGTAAGTCAGTGTTGTTAATGCCCGAGAGAGCTCGAGGAACGACCCAGATAGCGTCTGTGCATTGCTCTGTGGTCTGCGGTCGTCTCTGCACTGGGCGATTTCGAATGTACAGGAGATGGTGCCAACGCTGACAGTGACGTCGAGAGTATACGACCCAGCGGCCGACATTGCAGGAGATAGCCAAGCGGGGTTCTCCTCTGGTCCCCATACTCCTGGTGCGTCGAAAGAAGCGGAGATAGTCGTTTCCTGGCTCGGGGTCCCACTCAGAGCGATGTGCGAGAACTGGAACGCCGTGTCTTCCTCGGTCATGTGCATAACACTCTCGTCCAGCTCAACTTTCGGCACAGGCAGAGGTTCTTGCAGCTCCACCCAGATCTTGCGTTCGTGCCGGTGCTCGAACCGCTGGTTTTTGTGTCGAATGGTGAGCGTGACAGCGTCCATGAGCGGACAGTTGTATCCGCATCGGTAGGATAGATGGTGGAGGGAGCGGTTTACGCTGTGCAGTGGCCCTGTGACCATCATGACTCGCTTTGACATCCCCCAGTGAACAGCAGCAAGTGACGATGACGCTTCGACATCATAATCAGCGTCAAGGGAGACCTCGCCGTTGTCTGCTACGACCTCCAGAACAACGTTGTCGGGTGGACCGAAAGCGCTCGGCTGTTGCTCGTAGGTCACGATACACACTCCAGCAATGGGGGTCGACACGCCAACGTCAGCCTGAATCATAGGAATCTCCCAGCTATTTGTCGAGAGAGGATCTGCGCACGGTGAAATAGAGCAGACAAAAAAGCAAATGAGCTAACAGATACTCCATCCAACCGCAGTACCACGTCGCACACCTTCCAGCGTCCCTTCAATATGGAGCAGCGGCCACAGCGACTGCTCTGGTATTTGTACCTCTGCGTTCTCGAGCTCGCTGTCGTCGGACTCGTCGATGTAGTAGTCGTCCTCAATTTCATCCAGTTCGGAGTCGGCGATTGGCACCAAGTACGCATCAGTCGGTGTGAGTTCGGCCGACTCCTCTCCGTCGCCCCACTCGCCTGTTCTATCGTCACTCGTCGCCATTTGGGACCATTCCGGATCCGTGGATAGCGCTCGGTCTGCATCCGGTGTGGCAACAATGATCGACACGCGAGTAGCTGGGAGCTCACTCCACTTGGGGTCTCCGTAGAGAGCTACAGAAGCTGACAGGAAGTCCTCTCCTTGGAATCCGGCGTCTCCCGTATAGAGTGTAGCTGACAGAGCGCGCATGAGTGCATGCGCTTCCCCCGATACGACGAGCTCCGACCGGGGCAATTGGCTGTGGATCTCCACGCAGCAAACCTTCATCGGAACGAACAGAGTTCCGTGCGCCACTGACACTCGCACTGTCAGCAAACGGCTGTATAGGTCACTCTCGGCACCGCTGTCCACAAGGAGCACATCGCCCAACGGGGATGGGGCAGATACGTTCGCGAGGACTGCGAATCCCTCGCTTGGAGCCAGGCTCAGGCTCGGGAATTTGGTCCCAGCCCATCGAATAATTACTGTTGTAGTCACGAAGTCTTCGCCGGTTTGAGTCTTCTCTGTGACGCCGAATTCAATTCTCGTCGGGTTAGAAGTCCAGCTGGGGTGATCCTCAACGACGATCGAGGCAAGAACGTGATTGATCTGGTCGCGTGACGTCGCCACTGCCACAGGGTCCTCATTCAGCCCGCAAAGCACCGGCGTTCGAGTGTCGCTACTCACGATCAGCACCGCGCTTCCTTCGATGCACCTGATCCGAAGGCGCAACGGAAGAGCTGAGTCATCTGCTTTGCCGACAATTTCAATGCCTTCCAGCGTCGCTTGCTGAGTCCTCGAGTGAACGACGAAGCTGCTTTGGAGGACTCTCCACCGGAGTGGGTCCTTCTCTACGATCAATGGCACGAAGACCGGAGCAGACAGACCAGAAACATCCAAGTGGTCGCGGGCCGCGACCGTGATGTTATCGACGCCTCCGCTCGAGACCGGAACGGGGCTAGCCACAAACTTGAGCGAGTTAAAGACATCCGTGATCGCAGCCATCGGTCCTGTCAGCGTCAGGTTGGAACTCGGCAGCGCCGCAAACTCGTACGACACGCGAGGCACGAAATAGTCGTAGGACCATGTGCAAGCCACACACGCGACCGTCAGATCCACCATGGCGTCCTGGCCACGAGAGAGATAGTCGACGGGGAACGAGAAGAGCGACGCAAGATCCAAGCGATCCCCCGCCCGCACCTGGATCGGAGTGTCTTTGGCCGGAATGACGTTGATTCGGCGGTCCGGCTCGACGGCCGGAGTAACAGAGAGCCAAATATCTTTGCGCAGGAGAGAGCGAGTGCCATTCGCTAGCAGTTCCAGCCCGATTCTCGCAAGTCCTTGGTCTCTTTTTGCAGTGCGGAGCGCGGAGGACTTGAGAGCGGTGCTCAAACATCCCAGGTCAGGTGCGGTGACAGAGTACGTCGTTCCTGTAAAGTGGTCACCATCGGCGCCTGTTGTAGAGCGCTGCATCCTCGGTCCGTACCAATCGGCGCATGGCGAGGGTTTGTAGCGGAGCGACCCGGTCGAAAGCGTCAGCTCCAGCGTCAGCTTAACGTCCGCCGGAGATCGCTCAGTCACACGAAATAGATCCGCCAGCTCTTTGTCCTCTCCGGCTACAACCTCTGTCTCGTTGTGGTCGTCACCTTGGTCGATTGAAAAGTGCTGCGGCTGACGAGGAAATGCGACCTCTGCACACACGCTCGGAGCGAGACCGTCGCTGACGCAGGCCTTCACCAGTCCAGCGCACAAGTCGCTGTCGCGGCCACATGTCTGAGGACCAATCTCGATGAATCTGGACGCGAACAAGGGCTTGAGCCTCTCCACTGACGCTGTTAGCTCCAGTACATCTGCATCGCCGTCTGAGCGACTGATCCCGTCAAACATCGGGTGGATCGGGCTCTCCGTCAGGATGGATGCGTTCTCTGCCTGCACTCGGACCGTCAAGAGGTCATTCAGGTCGGCGTCGTCAAGCTGAACAGCTGGTAACGTCCTGATCGGCTTGCTGTGCCAGTGCTCGGACATCCGATCCAGTAGGAACTCGATCGCTGGCGCGTGGTTCACGGGTAAAACTCGCACGAAGGCGGTTGTCGTTAGTGTCTCCAACTGCACGCGCAGCTCGTCGATGCCGCGGAAGCCTCTGGGCGGGGTGTACCAAACAAGCGAGGCTTGCTTTGCCAAGTCCCGCCCATCCTCAGCTTCGATCGCGATTGCGCCAAGTCCGTCAAGCTCGTCGACTTGCTGGATCTGTCCGTGCTGAGCGGAGACTCTGAGCGAAAAGTTTCCTTCGACAAGATGGATTAGGCTCAGGTCGAGAAGCTCCGCGATGGACGCGTTCTTGTCTTCGTCTATGACCAGGGAGCGCCGTACGAGTGTGTGTTTTGCGCTCCGCCACCCGATCTCTCGCTTGATGTCGAGCTGGATAGTTTCGTTGAGCCCCGTTCGGTATCTACCTCTCGGGTCTTGCAGGGACACGATGATGCGGTCGATGGCGGAGGAGAAATCTGGCAAGGAGAACAGGAGGAAGCGCGATGACGGCGCTCGATAGTGGATGCGGTGGTATGTCTCGACCAGCTCGGCCGTCGAACCTCTGAGCTCTACCGCTTGACGGTCGCCGTCCACTGCAGTTCCGTTGTCCCACGCGAGCGATCCGTGGTCGACGCGGACAATGAGCTGAAAGCCAGCCGCCGCAATATCTGCGTCGTCTTCCTCCCTGTCGTGATCGATCGATAGCTCTGGTAAGGGTGTGAGCATCAGCAGAGATGACCTGGCGAGCGTCTTCGAGGCCAGCTTGCGTCCCGACTCGGCCCAGTAGACTGTAGGGGGACGAACAACAGCGGAAATGCGAACCGGTAGCACCGCCGTCGTCTCGTCATCCCACTTGAGGCTCGCGCCTCCTCCTGGGCGAGGGTTGTACTGCACGATCAAGAGGATTCGGTCCCATTCGCCCGATCGCCGGGGCGGCGGGGCGTAGATGCATCGCGCCAGCATCTCGTTAACCTCGTCGGCGGTCCCAACGAGTCGGAGAGAAGCCTGGAGAGCGTCGCCTGCTGACGGAGAGCGCGTCAGCTGCCCGACTGCCCCCTGCTCCGCGAAAAGCTCGACGCGCACGAGTGCCGCCTGACGCGGACCGGCGTCGATCCTCGCGCCTTCAAGAGAGACCACGTCCCCGCCTTCCGTCGCCGCCAGGACGTTGCCGACGCCTGCTTGTCACCAGGAGCCCTCGTTAGCAGTGGAACGCCATCTCTTTCGCCCACGCTCTACGAACCGATCTCGTGGTGGTTCAGCAGGAGCCGGGGCTCGAACGGCTGCTCGCGCACGCGGATGGCGATGGATGCCGACGCGCTGGCCGCTGTGCCTTGGCACAGCTCGGCGCCTTCCTCATCGCCGTGGTCGATCACGAGCGCGGAGACCTCGACCGTGTCCTCCTGCGCGTCGAGCCCCGGCGGAGGGTGGTAGCGCAGCCCGAAGAGCAGCGAGTTGACGACGCCCCGAAGGCCTTCGAGGCGGAGCTCGGTCGACGGGCCCTCGTACTGGCCGCTGGGCAACATCTCCTCGAATCCGGGGGCTAGCGCCAGTCTGCCCCTGTCCGCCCGGACGGTCACCGACACGACCGCCTCCGCGTAGCCACCCGTGGCCGATCCCCACTCCAAGTCTTCGTCGCCGCCGCTCGCCAGCACGCGGACGCCGCGGAGATCCACCGAGCCGCCGCGGAGAATGGAGAGGACCCGCGCCGGCATCGCCAGCCTGGGCTCGCACGGCCGCGGCGCCGACTGGCTGCCGTCATGAAGGACTCCGCCCCGCTCCGCCGCCGAGGGCGACGCGCCAGCGCAGCAGCAGAGCGCCGCGAGCGCCAGGCAAAGCCCCCGACCGCGCATATCCAGCCGACGGATCTATCTTGGACGCCTCCTTGTGTGGCGCACGCCGTTTCGTTCCTAATCCCGTCCGTCGTTGATGCGTTTGCCGTTTCGCTCCGTCTCCTCCATTCTCTCGACACACTCGCAGTCGCCATGAGCGTGACGCTCCGCCGCGTCTCGGTGGCCTCCCAGGTGGCTCTCCTCGCGCTCTCGGCGCGCGAGAGGGGCCCAGACGCCCTTCAGCGACGCCTCGAGGCCGGGGGTGACTCGACCTCGGGCGTCGCGCTCCAGGTCGCCGCCGTGGCCGTGCTGCTGGGATTCTCCGGTCTCTTCGCCGGGCTCGGCCTCGGCCTCATGTCGCTGGACCTCATCGGGCTCGAGATCGTCGTCGCCGCCGGCCAGGACGAACTCGCGACGGACCGCGAGCGCAAGAACAGCGCGGCGGCGCGCAGGATCATCCCCATCCGCAAGCAGGGCAACCTGCTGCTCACTACGTTGCTGCTCGGCAACGTGGCGACGAACGCGCTCACGTCCATCCTCATGGCGGACCTCACGAGCGGTAGGCATCGACCGTTGGTGGGTGAGACTCGGTCAGTCGCGCTCACGTGTGGCTCCTGCGCTCAGGGACGACGGGCTTCCTCGTCTCGACCGTGCTCATCGTCCTCTTCGGGGAGATCATTCCCCAGGCGCTCTGTACCAAGCACGCCATCGGTCGGTCCTGTTTGCGGGCGCTGCCCTCATGCGGTGCTGACAAGCGAACTGTGTTATATGTGCGCGCTCAAGTCATCGGGAGCAAGGCAGTGCCGTGCGTCCGCCTCCTGCTCGCGATCTTCTACGTGTTCGCCAAGCCGGTCAGCCTGGTGCTCGACAGGTACCTGGGCGAGGACATTGGCACCGTGTTCACCAAGAGCCAGGTGCGTTTGTTAGCCGCGCGGCTCGCTCCTTGCCATCTCCTCCGTGCTTGTCTGAGCCTCCACAGCTGGCAGAGATGATCGAGATCCACGAGAAGCAGGAGATGATCGACGAGGAGGAGGGCGACATCCTGCGTGGCGCCATGACGTACCGCAGCAAAACGGCCAAGAGCGTCATGACGTCGGCCAACGAGCTCTTCACGCTGCCGAGGTCCGTCAACCACAAGGCATGCTCTCGACAGTCTGACAGTCTGACAGTCTGACTGACTGACTGACGGACGGACGGACGGGCTGGCTGGCGCGCTGTCTTCGCGGCGCAGCTCGGGGACGCTGGACCACCAAACGATCCAGCGCATCATCGAGAGCGGCTTCTCCCGCGTGCTGATTCAGGACGCCCCCACTGGCGAGGTCATCGCTCTAATCCACGTCAAGGACCTCATCTTCGTGGACCCGAGAGTGCGTCGACCCGGTCGGTGTATGCTCGCGCTGACGGGACACTGACTGACAGCGTCGACTGGAACCCAGGACAACGTCCCGCTCGCGAGCTTCGTCCACATCTTCGGGCGGAGCGTGTACAGCGTCGAGCCCGACTGCAAGCTGGACGCGCTTCTGGAGCTCTTCCGCATGGAGAGCACGCATCTCGCGCTCGTCAAGCAGTCGGTGGCGGCGGGGGCAGTGAACCCGTTCACGATGGTAGCCAGCGCCTGTCAGTCGGTTGGCGTGCTTCACGGCCCTTCTAACAATGTGCCGGTCACATACAGGGCGAGGACAAACAGGAAGAGGTGATGCCCGCCTCGACAACGAGTCCAGTGGGCGGTACTGCCGTCGCAGTCGGAAGTGGCGGCGCGCCCGTGCTCGGCATCGTGACGTTCGAGGACGTCCTCGAGGAGATACTGCAGGACGAGATCCTGGACGAGGGCGACGTGTCCGGCGCGTCGGACGCACCGCTGGCCAAGAAGCGCCGTCATGCGTCGCGGCTGTACATCGACTCGGGTCGCCTGAGCCTGGCGGGCATGTGTCTATCGGTCAGCGACGCCCCTAACGTACGCATCGTGGCAGTGATGCGGCCCCGACTCGTGACTGACGCGCGTGTGTTCCCACCAGACCGAGGCGCTCGCGCAGCACCTGCAGGAGACCTGCGCCGCCTTCCGCGCGACCACGAGCAGCGGTGATCCCATCACCAGCGCGCAGCTGGCGCTGTTCCTGCGGTCCTGCCCGACCATCACGTTTCCTGCGGGCCACGACCCGGAGCCGCTGCTGCTGCGCGGCGCCGAGACCGGGCACTGCGTCTTGGTGCTCGAGGGCCGGCTGGTGGCGACCGACGGCGACGGCAACGGTGCGTGCCTCCTGACCGTCGATCGGTCGCTTGACGGACAGCTGACGACGGCGTCGATGGCCGCAGCGCACTCGGCCGGACCCTGGACGGCGCTGGCGGCCGACAGCCTCGTGACGCAGGAGGGGCTCTTCTTCGCCGACGCGACCGTGCGCACGGCGCCCGACGCTCTTTCTCGCGTCCTTCGCATCGCGCGCGCCGACTTCCAGCGCCGCCTGCTGCGCCCGCTGCCTCGCCGCGACTCGAGTGGGCCGGCGCTGTAGGGGGAGGGAGGTCTTCGACTCTCGCGTCGCTTGGGTATTATATCTTGGAGGGCCAGCCCACCGGCACGTATCCGAAAAATTGGTGCAAAACAAAACACAGGTTATTTGTGTTTGCACAGTATATTATGGTACAGGTTTATTATATCTACCGACAACAATCACTCGATTTCAATATCAGTATTCCAGCCATTTCGGGTTCATGAACCCACTTATTCTCACAAGTAAATGCGTTATGTCCGTTGTAGATGTATTATCAGTAATCGTTAAATTAATATGCGACACATGAAACCTCCCATCCTGAATTGTGTAAAAAACGTTGCAACGAAATGATGAATACCACACAACTATGTGTAGCTCTATCCGGATTTGTCGGCATCGTCCTTACTGGGGTACGGATAAAATCTACACATAGTTGTGTGGTATTCATAATTTCGTTGCAATTTGCAATTGATCCGGAAAAATATATATGATGAAATATTTTATTTAAAACAATATAAAAATAATTGAATTGGAATGAAATGAGTGTAATTGGGCATCAAACTTGAAACCTAACCGTAAATTTTAAACTAACCGTAACATACTTGTAAAATTCGAGCCGATATTGATTAGCTATTGCTCAGATGCTCGTGACTTGGTGTTTGTTTCGAGTAAACTACTTGTTCGGATCAATCGTTGCTTGGACATCGACCCCAAAACAGCAGTGTTTAGATTTTGAATTGGGCGTGTATGATATTTTATTGGGACTGTGTATATCGTATATATTTCCGGATAGTATGCATCATTTATACTCCATCCGGATAAGTTCTACACGTTCTGAAATAATGCAACTACGTACTGGCCAACCGTTCCAGCGCGTGGCGAGGAGCGCACTTCGCCAAAGGCCGCGGCAGTCCGAGCAAGCCGCCGCCGCCGCAGTGCAAGCAGAGCAAGCAGTGTAGCAGCAGCAGCAGCAGCAGCAGTAGCAGCCAGTGTACCAGCAGCAGCAGCAGCAGCAACCGCCGGTGCGATGGTGAAGAAGAAGGTGGACGCGCGCGTGCGCGTGCTGCTGGAGAACTGCATGGCGGAGAACTTCCGGTCGTTCGTGGTGCTCGTGGGCGACCACGGCAAGGACCAGGTGGCCAACCTGCACTACATGCTGTCCAAGGCGGCGGTCAAGGCGCGGCCCAAGGTGCTCTGGTGCTACAAGAAGGAGCTGGGGTTCTCGACGCACCGGCAGAAGCGCATGCGGCAGATCAAGAAGCAGCAGCAGCGCGGGCTGTACGACGCCGGCAAGGAGGACCCGTTCGAGCTGTTCATCTCGTCCACCGACATCCGCTGGTGCTACTACAAGGACACGCACAAGGTGCTGGGCAGCACCTACGGCATGTGCGTGCTGCAGGACTTCGAGGCCGTGACGCCCAACATCCTGGCGCGCACCGTCGAGACGGTCGAGGGCGGCGGCGTCGTCGTGCTGCTGCTGCGCACCATGTCGAGCCTGCGCCAGCTGTACGCCATGAGTATGGACGTGCACGCGCGCTTCCGCACCGAGTCGCACCAGGACGTGGTCGCGCGCTTCAACGAGCGCTTCATCCTGTCGCTCGCCTCGTGCTCGCGCTGCCTCGTGCTGGACGACGAGCTCAACGTGCTGCCGCTCTCCAAGCACGCGCGCAAGCTCGTGGCGCTGCCGCCGGGCGCCGAGCGCGCCGACGCGCCCGAGCAGGAAGAGCTGCGCGAGCTGCAGCAGTCGCTGCGCGAGACGCAGCCCGTCGGCGCGCTCGTCGAGCAGGCGCGCACGCTGGACCAGGCCAAGGCCATGCTGACGTTCGTCGAGGCCGTCGCCGAGAAGACGCTGCGCTCGACCGTGGCGCTCACGGCGGCGCGCGGGCGCGGCAAGTCGGCGGCGCTGGGCATGGCGCTGGCCGCGGCCGTGGCCTACGGCTACAGCAACATCTTCGTGACGGCGCCGACGCCCGAGAACCTGCAGACCGTGTTCGCCTTCGCGCTCAAGGGCTTCGACGCGCTCAAGTACAAGGAGCACCTGGACTACGAGGTCGTGCAGAGCACGGAGGCCGAGCACCACGGCGCCGTCGTGCGCGTCAACGTCTTCCGCGAGCACCGGCAGACGATCCAGTACATCGCGCCGACCGAGCACGAGAAGCTGGCGCAGGCCGAGCTCGTGGCCATCGACGAGGCGGCCGCCATCCCGCTGCCGGTCGTCAAGAAGCTGCTGGGGCCGTACCTCGTCTTCATGTCGTCGACCGTGAACGGGTACGAGGGCACGGGCCGGTCGCTGTCGCTCAAGCTCATCCAGAAGCTGCGCGAGCAGCAGGGCGGCGGCGGCGCGGCGGTGGCCCACGCGGCCGCGAGCGCCGCCGCGGGCGTGCGCGGGGACCACAAGCGGCGCAAGGGCGAGCAGAAGCTGCACGAGGAGCGCTGGCAGGCGGCCAGCGGCGCGGCGCGCGCGGCGGCCACGGGCGCGCCGGCGGCCGCGAGCGCCGGCGCGCGCGTGCTGCGCGAGGTGTCGCTCGAGACGCCGATCCGGTACGCGGCGCACGACCCGGTCGAGAAGTGGCTGAACGCGCTGCTGTGCCTGGACGCGACGAGCGCGGCGCACCGGCTCGTAGCGGGCACGCCGCACCCGCGCGACTGCGAGCTGTACTACGTGGACCGCGACTCGCTCTTCTCGTACCACAAGCTGTCGGAGAGCTTCCTGCAGCGCATCATGTCGCTCTACGTGTCGTCGCACTACAAGAACCAGCCGAACGACCTGCAGCTGCTCTCGGACGCGCCGGCGCACCACGTGTTCGTGCTGCTCGGGCCCGGCGCCGAGGAGCAGGGCAACGCCGGCCAGCTGCCCGACGTGCTCTGCGTCGTGCAGGTGGCGCTCGAGGGCGAGATCTCGAGCGCGTCGGTGCGCGCGCAGCTGGCGCGCGGCCAGCGCGCGGCCGGCGACCTCATCCCCTGGACCGTGGCGCAGCAGTTCCAGGACACGGAGTTCGCGTCGCTCTCGGGCGCGCGCGTCGTGCGCATCGCGACGCACCCGGACGTCACGGGCATGGGCTACGGCTCGCGCGCGGTCGAGCTGCTGGCCAGGTACTACCAGGGCGAGATCGCGTCGGACGTGGCCGGCGTGGAGGCTGAGAAGGAGAAGGAGGCTGAGAAGGAGAAGGAGGAGGCTGAGGCCGAGGAGGAGGACGAGGACGAGGACGAGGAGGACGCGGGCAAGAAGCTGCTGGCCGAGAAGATCAAGCCGCGCAAGACGCTGCCGCCGCTGCTGCTGCCCGTGGAGGAGCGGCCGTGCGAGCGCCTGCACTGGTTCGGCACGTCGTTCGGGCTGACGCTGCCGCTGCACAACTTCTGGGCGCGCGCGCAGCTGCGGCCCGTGTACGTGCGGCAGACGGCCAACGAGCTGACGGGTGAGCACACGGCCATCATGCTGCGCGCGCTGCGCTGCGACGACCTGCCCGAGGCGCCGGCGAGCGGCTGGCTGGACGAGTTCGTGGCCGACTCGCGCCGGCGGTTCGTGTCGCTGCTCTCGTACGAGTTCTCGGCCTTCCCCGGCGCGCTGGCGCTGAGTCTGCTGACGGGCGACGCGGCTGGCGACGGCGGCGGCGGCGACAAGGAGGAGGACGCGACGACATTGACGACGCTGCATCGCAGCGCGACGGGCGAGCTGACGGCGCAGGAGCTGGGCTTGGTGCTGACGCCGTACGATGTGAAGCGGCTCAAGTCGTACGCGCGCAACCTGGTGGACTACCACATGGTGGTGGACCTGGTGCCGGCGCTGGCGCGGCTGTACTTCCTGCAGCGGCTGCCGGGCATGGCGCTGTCGTACTTGCAGCGCGCCATCCTCGCGAGCATCGGGCTGCAGCACCAGTCGGTGGACGCCATCCAGCGCGAGCTGGGCGTGCCGGCCAACCAGCTGCTGGCGCTCTTCAACAAGGCCATCCGCAAGTTCCTGGCGCAGATCGACGCCGTGCTGGCGCGCCAGCTCGAGCAGGAGCAGCGTCCGCAGGAGGCCGCGGCCGCGCGCGTGGCCGCCGCCGCCGCCGCCATGGCGCCCACCGAGAGCTCGCTGGACGAGGACATGCGCGCGGCCGCCGCCGCCGCCGCGCTGGGCCAGCTCGACCTCATGAAGTACGCCGTGCGCGGCGACGAGGCCGAGTGGGACGCGGCGCTCGCGGCCTCGGGCGGCGCCGTCGTGCAGCTCAAGAGCAGCCGCAAGGCGCCCAAGCCGGCGGCCGAGGAGCCGGCGGGCAAGAAGGCCAAGCGCGCGGCCGCCGAGGACGGCGCCAAGGCGCGCAAGAAGAGCAAGAAGGGCAAGAAGTACGCCAACCTGTAGCGAGCCGGGCGGAGCGCGCGCCCGAGAGCGAACGAGCTGTGTTGGTCTGTCGATCTGTCGGTCTGTCGCTTGGTCTCTTGGTCGCTCCCTTGGTCACTCTCTTGGTCGCTCACTGCTGCTGCTGCTGCTGTTGATCGGCGTCCGCCGGCGTTGCGCGGCGCCGGCGCCGGTCGCGGCCGTGGTACGTGTGCGTGGCGGCGTCCCAGTCCGGGTCGGCGCCCGCGTCCCTGGAGCCAGTGTTGAGGTACGGCCCGCGCCGCACCTGCGTCGCGTTCAGCGCCTTGCTGCTCGTGTGCAGGTTGTCGCGCTGCGGTCCGCCCAGCGGTCAGCCCAGCGGTTAGCCCAGCGGTCAGCCCAGCGAGGCGCCGCGAAGAGCGAGGGGGCGCGCACGCACCTTGGCGTAGTGCGCCGCGAAGGGGATGGAGAAGAAGGCCGCCGCGAGCGCCGCCACGCCCAGCACGACGCCGCCGTTGCCGCCGCGCTTGGAGGGAGAGCCGCGCTTCATGGTGGCGGCCAGGAATGGGAGGAGTGTCGACGGACCAATGGGTCGCGACCAGCGATTGTAACAGATGACACCACTCTATGCTTTCTCAAGGGTCATCTAAAGAGCTTTCGGATGATATAGCACATTTGATTCCTCAATACATGAACTTATCCAGGATTATCATTCCTCTCAACACGTTACACTTGGTTTCAGTAAACTAGATGAAAAATAATATATTGTCTTACAAGGATGGTGCACCGCTCACTCCTTCTAATATTATGATATTTTAATTGGTCGAAATAAAAAACAAGTTTGCGTCATCCTATTGTTTACGGAATGGTAAGCAGTTGATTATTGATTTTCAAAACCTGTTTTTCGAACCTGCTCACTCCTGGATTTGCACGCCTCCCCCGAAGCGACGGCGGCATCCGGATCCTCCCTCCTCCTCCTCCTCCTCCTCCTCCTCCTTGTCGATGGCGACGCCCGTGAGCGCAGTGACGCGGCGCGCGGCGGCGGCGGCGGCCGTGGTGGGCGCGTTCGTGGCGGACGCGGCCACGATGGGGCTGCACTGGGTCTACGACGGCGCCAAGATGGCCGAGCTGGTGGCCGCGCGCGCGGCGCCTGAGTTCTACGAGCCGCCGGCGTGCCCCTTCTACGAGTACCCTAGCGGCGCGCTGTCCCCCTACGGCGATGAGGTGCTGCCGCTGCTCGAGTCGGTGGCGGCCGCGGGCGCGTTCGACGCCGCGGCCTTCGGGGACGCGTCCTACCGCGCGGCCAAGGCGTACCCGGGGCGGCTGAACCACGTCTTCAAGGAGCTGGTGGCCAAGGGCGACGCCGGCAAGCGCTTCCCGGAGCTCGCCTCCGAGAGCCGCGACCTGCACGGCGCCTCCAAGGTGCCCGTGCTCGTGGCGCGCTACCGCGACGCCGAGCTGCCGCAGCTGCTGGACGTCGTGCGCACCGCCACGCGCGTGCACCAGATCGGCGTCGAGGCCGAGGACGCGGCCGTGGCCGTCGCGCTGCTGCTGCGCCAGGTGCTCTCGGGCGAGGGCGTGGCCGCGGCCGTGCGCGCGCTCGCCAGCGACGAGAACCTCGGCGCCGCCACGCGCGACCTGGTGCGCCAGGTGCTCGACGCCGTGGACGCGCAGCGCTTCCCGGACGCCACCGCGGCCGTCGCCGAGTTCGGCAAGGCCTGCCCGCTGCCCGGCTCGCTGCAGGGCTCGCTCTTCGTGCTGCTCACCTCCAAGGGCTACGCGGACGCGCTGCGCGCCAACATGGTCGCTGGCGGGGACAACTGCAGCCGCGCCATCGTCATCGGGGCGGTCGCGGCGGCCGCCGCCGCGGCCAAGGAGGGCTGCGCCGACCCGCCCGTGCCGGCGGCCTGGACGGCCAAGACGGCGCGCTACGCCGAGATCAAGGCGCTCGCGGACAAGCTCGTACATTGAGCGCTCGGTCGCCCATCCGCCTCCTCGCGACGCGACAGTGGAGCGAGCGGGCCCCAACGGGGTTGTTAACATGCAGCGTGTTACTCCATAGTCCTGCTCGGCTCGCCTGCGAACCGGCGCAGACGCGTGCCGGCCGCCGCGCCTAGTCGAACGGCACGTACTCGAGCTGGCCGCAGTTCTTGAACTGCGTCACGTCCGTGCCTATGTACTCGGCGAGCGGGTCGATGCCCGAGAACTTGATCCACTGCTCCATCGTGCGCTTGGTGCCGAGCGCGAACTTGTCCAGGTCGGTGCGGTCAAAGTCCTCCTGCGTGACGGGCAGCCCGAGGTTGTAGCGGATGCGGCGCTTGGACGCCTGCTGGATGACGTAGCGCTTGCCCCAGTCGCGCTCCCAGACCACCTTGCGCTTCTCGTACCAGTGGTACACGATGTCCTCGGCCGGCACGTAGAAGTCGTAGCCGCTAGTCCACAGCCGCGCCGCGCGCGAGTACTCCTCGCCGTGGAACAGGTACGGCGTGTACGGGTCGTTGCGCACCTCCTTGGCCTGTGTACACGCGCCGAAGTTGAAGCCGCCGGCCAGCTGGGACATGAGCCGCGGCCGCGGCGTGTCCTTCTTGTCGATCCACATGGGCGCGGCGTACTGGACCATCGAGTCCTTGTCCTTCGTCTCGATGCGCGACATGCACATGAGCTGCACCTTGTCGTCCACGTCGTGCAGCGTCAGGTGCTCCGTCGACTTTGGGTAGACCGTGACGATGGCGCGCGGGTTCTCGAGCGACTCCCACTGCGAGACGATCTTCTCGTCCCACTCGGGCACGAAGATCAGGTGCGAGTCGATGGCCATGCAGAACTCCTCATCCGCGATGGCCTTCTCCGTCTCGTAGCGCGCGGCCGTCGGGCCCGTCGCGTTGGCCGCGTCGATCTGCGACGACACGATCTGGCCCCGGCGGCAGGCGGCCTCGCCCACGAGCTCGCAGAAGACCTCGGCGCACGGCCGCTCGCCCTCGGCCGCGTACAGCTGGTCGAAGATGCTCACGCGCACGAGCTCCGGCGCGGCCGCGTTGTCGAAGATGGAGCGCAGCGTCTCAGAGCAGCGCGCCGAGTCGCGGTAGTTGGCGATCATGATCATCGTGCGGCGCCCGTTCACGGCCGTCGTGGGTGAGGGCGCCGGCGCCTCCGCCACCGCCGCCGTCGCCACCTCCTGGTCGCTGCGCAGCCGCGCGGCGCTCGGCTCCTGCGCGGCCGCGCCGCCTGCCGCGAACTGCTGCAGGTACAGGAACTCGTACAGCACCACCACGAGGCAGAGCACGGGGAAGACCATGAGCACCGCGAAGCGCGCGTCCCAGCCGGCGCCGCGCCGCTCGCGCGCGCTCACGCGCCCGTACGGCTGGTGCGCGCCCATGGCGGGCGGTCGGGGCGGGCCCAAGGCGGGCGGGGGCGGGCCCAAGGCGGGCGGGGAGGAGGGGGCCGCGGGGCGAGAGGAAGACCGACGCCAACCCACGCGGCGGCGCCAGAGTGCGAACGAAAAGTGTGCGCTCGTCGCGCGAGGGTAGAAAACTGGCTAGTCACTCAACCGGGGTTCTGATGTCGAGGAGGAGAAGGTGACGACCTCTATGATGGTGTGTACCACCTAATATTATATAAAACGTGGCGTGGACCACAGCAATTATAGACCCTCAAATCTGGGGCCATTGTCATTGGATCCGGCTACCGACCACGACCAACCTCGTGTCCCTCCACATCCTGCCCGAAGCGGGCGTGGACCCGCAGGACCTCGAGGGCTTGATCCACATTCTGTTGTTGCGCTACGCCGAGCGGCTGCAGCTGCTGCTCGTCTCACACGTGGAGCTCAAGATCAGCCCAGCCGGGCGCGGACGCACGCGCGCGGGGTCCTCGAACGCCCGCGAACCGTCGCGCACAAACAACATCAGCAGGGCCCGCACCCCCGCGCAGCGGCGTCGGGGCAGCAACGAGTTCACGCCTACGACGACCGTCATGCTGCTCGGTCGCGACAGCAAGAATGTAACCTGTAATGTAACCTGTAAAACCATGTAACTTTTGGCGTAATCATGAAAAACCCGTGCGCTTTTAAAGTAACCAATTTCAAAATCCGTGTTTTTCATGAGTTTTTTAAATTGCGCATTTGTGCAGACCCGCTTAACAAAAATTTAAATTATACCCAACATCACCAAACATCCAAAGATGTTTTTTTTTTGGCAAAATCAATAAACCCTTTTGTTTTTTTTACATTTCGTGCATATAAATCAATAGCACCAACTGTCAAACACATGTTCTCCACCCAAAAAATGACATTTTGTGTTTTTGAACATACAAAAACCAAATTCAAAATCGATTCAAAACGCATAATGTCAAAAACACGTCATACAAAACCTTAATGACTATTGTGTACTCCCTATATATGCACAACTGCGCATTCTGAAAAACCGTGCAAAATACGGTTTTTTAATCGGTTTCTGCAAAAACACATGGATTTTTTCATAGTTACGCCAAAAGTTTCATGGTTTATATTGAGATAAGATAGGGTACGCCAAATAGTTACATGGGTTTTATTGAGATAATTTAAAGATTTCGCTAAAAAAAATCGCGTACCGTTAACTCATGGCGAGTGCTGACCATTTTGATCAGTCGCTTCAACCTCACCCCTCCACCGTCGCCTGGCACGCTGCCTTGGCTATACAAACACCAAGTTGAAAGCGCACTGCGTGCTTCCTGTTACAAGCGACGCCATTACCAATTGGCGGCATCGTCGGATGATCACAAGCACCAAGCTAGACAATCAAGCCGAGATTCAAGGTGTGGCACGCCCGCGGCGTGTGGCGTGACGCCGCCCATGCAGCGCGCACAGTGGCGTGTTTCCCTTGTACTGCTTTCGTATACGAAAAGTATAGATTTTTCCGGATAGTTTCGTATCATCTGTGACAGAGTCAGGATAATGCTACACATATTTATGTGTGATTCATCGTTGTATTTGTGGTGAAGCCACACGAATTTTCGGGCAGCTGTCATGTCCCACCCAACAGAGCGGACAGAACTGGATATTCAGGATCCATGGATCCTTGGATCTACGACAGGATCTTTGGATCTGGATCCATGGATCCCTGGATCTTTGGATCTGGATCTTTGGATTCCTGGATTCTTGGATCTGGATCCATGGATCCCTGGATCTTTGGATCTGGATCCTTGGATCTAGACCATTGGATCTCTGGATCCTTGGATCTGGATCCTTGGATCTGGAACCTTGGGTCTTTGGATCCTTGGATCCTTGTGTCTGGATCCTTGGATCTTGGGATGCCGCCACCAGGTAATCAGAAACCTCGGCTCCTGATTCCGGACCTCCGAACCCGGTATCTACAAGGAGGCAACAAGAGCGACCGCGCGTGTAAGAGCCGAGCCAGGAGTCAGTTCGAAGGGGAAGAATCTAGTGGATCGGACAATGAGTGTGAGGTAGGACAAGGTAGGCGTGAGGAAGGAGTGGCCACGAGCAAGGGTCCAGGAGGGACCGGACAGGAGCAGTGGGTAGTCGCTAATCATCAACGGAGTACACAAGCCATCACTGCTTTGTGCTCTCCGCGTCTCACTCAACTCGCACGCTCAGGGGAGCGTTTTTCACCTCTTTGGAAGCCCATATTGCCTCCACGAAGGTTAACACTAGTAACCGAGTCCATTTTCGACCAAAATGTAACGGGGTACGCCCCGTTGCACAAGTGGTTACTCTAGGGTACATGTTGCATTTGTAGGTAGGTTACCATCGGACTATTACATAAGTAGGTAGGTTACAGTCACACGTCGGGTTCTCCGACGTGGGGCCGCGTTGGCGCTCGCTGATTGGCCGATAGTAGGGACGCAGACCTATTTCGGCCTATCAGAGAAGAGCATTGCATTTGAGTGGTCCTGGTTCGTCCTCAGGAGCCCTGCCCCTGGAAAAGAATATATTCAGAGTTGAATTTGCTTCCTCACGCACACGTATGAGCTAGTAACGGTTTTTTGGCCCATTACACAAAATGCCGACAACCACCGACACTAGAGTTTCATCTTGCGCGTCGCGCAGTCGACCTCGCCGTCTCATAACCGGCATGTACACACTCCACATGCTCACCTACCACTTCCCAACCTGATATGTGGTACACGTCCGTATTGCTTATATGAGAGCTATCACTAGTTATAATATTTATTTTTGACGAAATTAATATCAACCAACAACAAAAGTAGTTGACTTCGATATTATATAGTGGCCGTACTTGATTCCTAGAACTTTTAGGATGAACTTGATAATCTGGAGTTCATTTAACCGGCAAGACTGCCTTTGCAAGAATTATTATATTCCAATTAGTAAATATGGCGCAGCTAGACTCATCTTTTATTTTGGATCGGCTTTGTATTATTATGTATAATAAAAGGCGACCAGATAATTGTAAATTTAACGTTGCATGATATGTAGTGGCTGCACTTGATATGTACAACATCATAGATCGTCTGACATTCTGTATATATTCAATAAAATCCAATGCGCACAATGTTTTACAATCTTATCCAAAATACGACCTAGCAAGATTTAGTTCTTTTAATACAAAAATACAGCGAATCTACTACTCCATACCTGTAATGGTAAAGTCCACATACTGGTTATGATTCAGCGAATTATAAGGTTAGGAAGTGCTAGGTGAGCATGTGGAGTGTGTACATGCCGGTTATGAGACGGCGAGGTCGACTGCGCGACGCGCAAGATGAAACACTAGTGTGGTATAGCGCAACCTGCAAAATCTGTGTGTCGCTTACGCACGTGCCCGGCGTCGTCTACGGAGGGGGTGCCCCGATGTAGCTTGACTTGTCACGTTGTGTACCCGATGACGCTTGACGCGAGTCTTGATCTCTGTTGGTAGCGAAGGTGTGCAGATGGAGTGGGGCTTGTTGGTCGTGGCGCGGATGGACCCTCGCCCACGACCTCGTAGAAGAAGACTGACGCAGTCACCTGGTGTGACTGTGGTCTGCCCGTAGCCACGGGACTTGCCAAAGCGGCCGAAGCGATCACTCTCTTGTGAACGTGGCCGGCCCGCTGGTGCGGGACTTCCAAAGAGTTGAAGAACGCTCCCCTGAGCGTGCGAGTTGAGTGAGACGCGGAGAGCACGAAGCGGTGGTGGCTTGTGTACTCCGTGGATGATTAGCGACTGGCTACTGTTCCTGGCCGGCCCTTCTGGGACTCTCGCCCGTGGCCACTCCTTCCTTACGCCTACCTTGTCCTACCTCACACTCATCGTCCGGTCCACTGGATTCTTCCTTTTCGAACTGGCTCCTGGCTCGGCTATACACGCGCGGTTGCCCTTGTCGCCTCCTTGTGGGTATCGATCTTGGAGGTCGGGATCCGGGGCCGAGGTTTCTGAAGACCGGTGGCGGCATCCAAAGGTCTAAAGGTCCAGAACCATAAATCCGGGGAGCCAAGGGCCCGAGGATCCAGATCCACGGACTTCAGGATCCAAGGATCCCAGGATCCAAGGGGTCCAAAGATCCAAGGATCCAGATCCAACGATCCAGACCCAAGGATCCAGATCCAAGGATCCGGATCAAAGGGTCCATATCCAAAGATCGAGATCCAAGGACCCAAGGATCCAAGGTTCCATGGATCCGGAGTGTCCAGTTCTGTCCGCTCGGTGGGGTGGGACATCGCACCTCCGAAAATTCGTGCGGCTTCGCCACATCCGCCCCTCTCCCAGCTGGGTGCCGAACAGCGGCGTAGACCTGGGAGAATCCGGAATCCACCCGTTGGATTCGCCGGTTGTGCTCCGCCCCCCGCCCTTCCGTCACCATTCCTCCTTCTCCCTGTTTGCGCCTTCTCCACCTCGCCTCACCTCGCCCAGCCATGGTGCCCCCGGCGCGCGTGACGCGCAGCCACACCCCTAGCGACAGCGAGCGACGGCGAGCGCGCCAAGGGCGTCACTTCGGGCGCGTCCGGCGCGGCGTGCTTGGGCGGCACCGAGAGCGTGGCCTGCGGCGACCTGAGAGCGGTGGCTTCCGCGTCGAGCCCGGCGCGTAGCGGCACGCGCAACAGCGCACCTGCTGACTCGGTTGGGCCCGGCAGCGCGGGCGTCAACGCCAAGAGCGTGGCGGGCGGCGAGTCGGACGTGCCGGGCTTGGTGGCAATCTCGGAGGCTGGCCTCGCATGGGCTGGCTCGAGCGACAGCGCGCCAACTGACCAGGCCCGGGCGGGGAACAGCGCTGGCAGTATCTCCAGCATGGCAGGCTCAACGGCGTACTCGGCACGCGGCGGCGCGGACTCCAGCGGACCCCCCCCGATCCTGTCGACACTAGCGGCGGCACTCCTCTGGCCTCCCCTTCTGCTATCCATTCCTCGGCGGCTGGTGACGCCCGCCGGCCTGGCTGCGGATCATCGGATCTTGGACTCGGATCTGGATCCTTGGATCGTAGATCCCTGGATCCTGGATCTGGATCCTTGGATCATTGATCCCTGGATCGTGGGTCCCTGGATCTTGGATCTGGATCCTTGGACTACTTCCAGACCCCGTACGTCATATCGCGAGGGCGGCGACGGTTCACTTGGCCCAGAATCCCAATGTATGGGCGCGTCGAGCGCGGTTGGTGACGCCCCTGAGCTTGCCGTGTTGGGTGTCAGCGCTCCGGCATCCAGCATCGGTCAGCAAGGATCTACGCACGGTTCGACGGACCTAGGGTTGAGTCGCGGGTCCTTGGTCACCGACTTGGGACCTGGGTCTCGGCTCATGCCGTGCAGTTCCGGGCCCTCAGCGCTTCGACTCAGACACGAGCCTGCTTCCCGACCCCGTTCTTGGTCCGCCGTCTTGGACCTCGGGCCTGCGTGCCCTTGAACCAGCTCGAGTTTGACCATCTTCGTCGACTTCCGTCTTCCTCCGTCCGTGTTCGACCTTCTTCTTGTCAGCCCTTCTCCTTCCTCCTGCCACCAAAATGACAGCCTCCCTGTCATCTTTCTTCCTCCCTTGACGACTGCGCGCGCCCCTTCCGAACACAGTCCTTGTGGCCGTTTACTCGACCTCGTGCGACTGCATCACGCCGAACCGGTGCTGGCGTCGATGCTTGCGCAGGAACTCGTGGAGCAACGCTCCGCAGTTCAGGTCGGCCTCGTCCTCCCACGTCGGCACGCAATGGCCTTTCCAGTGCACCAAGAACTCTCGATGCTTCCGACCATAGCGGGCGATACGTCCGGTTCGTATGACAGATATGCGCTCGACCTCGAACTCGCCTTCCTGGAGCTGTGTTACCCAGCTGTCTTCCGGCAACAATTCTTCGTCGAAGTCCACGCGCGCACTCTCTTCGACGGTAAGCTTGATCGTGGGTCGAGTGGGGTGCTGCCGCACCAGTTTCAGCTTAGAGACGTGCACCGTCGGGAAGACGCGATAGTCCGTGCCCGCGAGTTCGAGCTTGACGGTGAAGGCGGAGACCACCTCTGCGACCCGGAATGGCCCATGCCACATGTGCGCCAGCTTGCGAGCGTATCCTTCCTTCACTCGGTCGAGATAGAGCCACACCTGGCTCCCTACTTCGATGTGGTGTGGTGTGGTGGTCTCGTTATGCGCGTCAGCTCTTCCCCGAATGGCTTCCTTCAACAGCTCGTTCGTCTGGGCCCTGGCGCGCTGGTACTGTGTCTGGATGCGAAATCGCCACCGACGGGCTTGAATATCCTGGCGCCGCGTGGTACCGATTGGTAGCGTTGCCTCCAGCGTCGAGCGCGGGTCCCAGCCATGCACCAAGTAGAACGGCGTCTCTTGGCGAACGCGATCGTGAGCCGTGTTGACCGCGAACGTCAGGCGTTCGGCGTACTCGTCCCAGTCGCGCTGGTCCTCGTCGGCGACGTACATATTCATGGCTCACGTAATCGTCTGGACCATCCGCTCTGCCGTGCCGTTCGCTTGTGGTCGGTACGCCATAGTGGCGCGCTGCCTTTGTCCGACGATCTTGTTGAAGGCCTTGAAGAAGTCCGACATGAAGCCCGGCTCGCGATCGTGCCGAATGGTTTCGCCCGCACCGAATCGGCGGAAGACACACTCCTCGTACGACTTTGCGATAGTCTGCGCCGTTCGGGACGCACTCGCCTTCGCGATCGCGAAGCCAGAGAAGAGGTCGACCCAGATCAGGAGTTCCGTGTTTCCCCGATACGATTTCGGCAAAGATGGGATGTGATCCATCGCGATCACTTGGAACGGGTACGTGCCTTGGATGTTGCCCGGAGACTCCCCACGAACAGTTGGTCGCCCCTTGCCGGTCTCGCAATCTGTGCACTCGCTCACGTACGTCTGCACGCTCTGGTACAGACCGCACCAGTGGAAGTGCCTCTTGATCCGCTGATACGTGCGGCCGACGCCCTGGTGTCCTCCTTCCAGGCTGGTATGGTAGCGGTGGAGGACGTCTTGGTATAGGGTTTCGGGCAGCACCAATCTCACCAGGGAGTCGCGTTCCTCGTCAGCCGGCTTTCCAGGTGGGCAGTAGAAGAGCAGCCCGGAGCTATCCAGCTCGTACATGTCGCTCAGGTTGCTGCATACCTTCGCTTCTTGACGCGTCAACTCACCGACTTCTCCCCGCAGGAAGCGCTTCAGATTCACGATCCAGACCTCCTCGTCTTGCGCGCGCAGGATTCGATCTATGCGCATGTTGCGGACCACCGACTCCTGCAAGACGTCTGCCCGCGCCAAGTTTTCGTGGCGAGCCTTCGAGCGGGCTCCCGAGCGGGTGGTGACCGCAATGATCGCCGTCGCCGCCTTTTCCTTGGGTATGAGGATCTCGTCCAGCCGATTCAGAGTTTCGAGGTCGTTCCGCTCCTGGTCGGTGCTTACCCTGTGGACATCCTCCTTTTGCAGGGCGATACCAGCCAGCAGGTCCGCGCTCTGGTTCCAATCGCGCTTCACGTGCACCAGTCCGGGACGCCCCCATCCGGCGAGACGGTCGTGCACTTGGTTCTTCAGCAGCTGCAGTCCCGGTGCCTTGCAATCCATTTCTCCTCGGAGTTGGCGGATGACCAAGTTCGAGTCGCTGCAGACGATGAGCCGCTTGTTCCGGTCTTCGTCAGCGAGAAGGTCCAACGCTAGGAGGAGTCCACGGTACTCGGCTTCGTTGACGGTGAGCCCTCAGACGAATTCTGACCCCGCAGTTCGAACCTTCCATCCGGGTAAGTCCCACACCACGGCGCTGTACTCGCTGCCTCCCCTCTTCGCCTTGGCGGACCCATCGAAGCTGACCGCGATCACGTTCTCTCCGTCTTCCACCGTGGGCATGGGCGACTCTAGGAGGCGGCTCGACTGCTTCCGCGGGGAAATGGCTGCCAGGGCTATGTCGACCTGATCTCGCGGAGTCAGCGTCGCTGCGATGACGCCCAAGATCTCATCTTCGCCCTTGGTACAGCGGATGACCTCCAACGTCCATGGTGAGAGGAGCGCCACCCACTGCGATAGACGTCCCTGCAGCCCGTTGGACTTCCACAGCCACGCCATCGTCGTGTGCCGCGTCAGCACCTGGATGTCCCGCCCCGCCAGCATGGTGAAGCAGATGTCCAGCATCCGCAGGAGCGCCAACACCTCCTTTTCCGCAACCGAGTAGTTCAACTCGTTGGGCTTGAGCGTCCGACTGGAGAACTTTACTGGCTGGTACGTCCCTTCATGCATTTGCGTCAGCGTCGCGGAGATCGCCCACTCACTCGCGTATACGACGATTGCAGGCTTTCGGTTGGTGTTGAAGTGGCGAAGGACTGGCGCGGTTGCGATCTAGTTCTTCAGCGCCTCGAAGGCAGCTTCAGCGTGTTCCCAGCGCGTCGGGTCGTCATGCGGGGTCTTTCCGCGCGTCCGGAAGTCCGTCTCCTGCAGTTCGTATAGGACAGTCGCGTACACGGCGAAGTCCTCGATGAAGCGGTTGTAGTAGTTGAGGCTGCCGAGGAACGACTGAATCACCTTCAACGATCGCGGGAACCCAAGCTTCACGAGCTGGTCCAGCTCCTTCGGCTTCGCTTCGAGGCCTTGCGACGAGACCTGGTGCCCCAAGTAGTCGACTTGGTGGAGCCCCCAGAAGCTCTTTGCGACGTTGATCGACAGGTTCCAGCGGTCGCATGCGGACAATAGGTGCTCCACTTTGATGCACAAGTCCTCCCACGATTCGGACGTGACCAGGATGTCGTCTATGTAGGAGCGTCGCCCCAGTACCGAAGGTCCACTTCCCGTGTCAGGCACCCCGACAGCGAACAAGTCGACCAGTCGACCGTCTTCATCGTTCTCCTTCGCGGCTGGCGGGATGCGAAGGAAGCCGTACAGCACGTTGTCGACCAACCGCTGGTAAATCTGCGGCGCGTTCTTGAGCCCAAACGGCATCCGGTTCCACTCGAAGAGCCCGAACGGAGTGATGAATGCGGAGATCGCCCTCACGCGCACCGTCATTGACACGACCCAGAAACCGCTCGCCATGTCCAAGGAGCAGAACCACAGGGCTTTGTCCAAGTCCTCGATAAGGTCGTTGATCAGCGGCATTGGGTACACCATCAGTTGCGTGAGCGCGTTGACCATGCGGTAGTCGATGCATAGCCTGATGTCGACGCCGTTCTTCTTGATTATCACAACGATCAGCGAGGCCCAGGGCGACGTCGACGTCCGGATGATCTTGGCGTCGAGCAACCCCTTCAGCAGCGCGACTACCTTTCCCCGGAACTGCGGTGCGACCTTTCGGCACCTCTGCGCGATGGGCTTCGCGTCTCCGACGTCAATGTCACAGATGGTGCTTGTCGTGGCCGGAGGCAGAGCGTTGCCCCTACCGATCATCAGGTGTCAGTACCTTCAGATGATCTGGCGTAGCTTGTCGATCTCCTCCGGCGAGTTGACAGCCGGGTCACCGACTTGCAAGTCATGAATCCGGACTTCTTCCGTCGTCTGCACCTCGGGTAACACTACTAGGTGTGCCTCGACATTCTCCGCTTCGATGTCGCCCCCTGGTGGCTCCATCGGTTGGCCATGTCTCCGGCGACCTCGACCTGATCGGTCGACCTCTCCCTGTCGGGGACCTCCCCTTCTGGCGCCTCCACGTTGGTCACGTCGACCGTAGGCTGGCCAGCGTCCTCCCCTGGTTCCTCGTCGGCACTCACGAGCTGTGCCGCGTCTTCCCCGAGTTCGTCTGCCGTCTCCAGCTTCAGTATCCAGACTGGTTCTTCCACGATCGTCTTGAGCCGCGCGGGGTCGCCGGCCTTCTTCGCCACGACTGGGTGTTCGAACTTCACCCGAGCCGTGTCGACCTTCTTGGGTCGCGCGAGGTTAGCCTTGGGCGTCGGGTACGCTGGCCGTTCCACCATGGGTCCGTGCTCTGGTCCGGCCTCTTCCTCATCGCGAGCACCCTCCTCCCCTGTCGCTTGGTAGGCGAGGTTCTGCCATTCGGCATACCGGCGGGATCCAACCGACACGTACCCAGGCATGCGGGGAACTTGTCCCTCGGCTAGCCAGAGACCTAGCCGCTCCGAGCGATCCAGATACAGCTCGCGATCTGAGGTGTTGACAATGCGCAGTTGAGCTGCGGTGCCCCTCCCTTTGATAAATGTCGGTACCCACCGCTCACCACGTCTGATCCACAGCTTGCGCTGATCGTCGTGCTTCTTGCGGAGCGGGAAGTCGACGAAGCTCCCCGGTCTGATCGGCGTCCAGCGGTCGACGGTGACCACCCGCTCCTGCTCGTCGAAGGTCTGTCGGCGGCCGTTCAGCCTCAACCGGACCTCGTCCGGGAGGCATAGCGAACCGTCGGCCAGGTCAAGACGCACGCCGGCCGGGACCATGAAGTCCATTCCGAGAATCGCGTTCTGCCCGGAGAGCGCGCCGACACAGACGTCGAAGAAGTATACCAGCGTCCCCGCCAACGTGATCTTCACCCTCGTCTTGCCGTCCGTCATGTATGTCCCTTCCCCAATGCCCACGCACGCTAGCCTTGTGCTCTCGTCGATGTGGCAGCCTACCTCACGAGCAAAGGTGGTGTCCAAGATGGACACCTCAGCGCCGGTATCGAAGAGCATCATGGCCTTCGCGTTGTTGATCTTCCCGCTGACCTTGGCTTGTTTGAACCACTTGTCAGGCGTATGTGTAATTGGCCATTCAACAGTCCCATTACATGGCGATATCCAATTATGGATTAGTGTTCGCCACTAATCGTTTTGGATCGCCGGGTGTCGTAAACATGATGTCCGACCCATGTTTACGCACCAACGCTCACGGTAGTGATCAATGATTACGACCGCATGGAATGTTCTCGA